>JBAMBO010001840.1:0-257762 GCA_037044535.1 Lordiphosa magnipectinata
ACTTTGACCATTGTCGCTTGTTACTGGCCACCTGGCACGCGTCATAATTGATACAAATTTCGCAGACTTCTTCGAGGAAATCGGCACCAGCTTCCCCATAGGAGCCGACTGGAATGCCAAACATCGTCTGTGGGGCAATTATAGCTCCTGTCCCAGAGGTAGGCTTCTGAGGGATTTCGTAACGACATCTTTTCGTGGAACGGCCGTAGCTCGCCGTTGTCAGGGTTTGTCACAGATATTATTTGTTTGTGCTTGGTTCTTGTTTGCTGGAATCGTTCACTCGCCCAAATAAGAAGACGCCGGGTTGTTCGTGGGTAAAAGCTTATTTATTGGTACTTCTCATGGAGGATGGTCTCAATCTTTGTGTGAGTCGTCTTGCGCTCGTGCCGTCGTGTTTTCTTCCGGATGCAGGGAGTCAATATTGGTGAATCGGGCCAGGGGACGGTTCAGTTCATCTCGAGCCTTGTCCGTGTGGGCAAGCCACCCCAGTGACCGGGAGTAGTTCCAAGCCTTGATCAACGACCATCTAATATCAACACTGAACATTTGCTCGGTCAGAAAGTTCAGTTTGCAATTGCAAAAGTCTTTGTCTCAAACTTAACCCTGTTCCACTCCCACCCATCAGCCATGGTATGGCGGAAACAAAATACAGCGCAGCTGACAGAGAAGAGGGACTGCGCAAATGTTGGATCTATCCTTCTCTCATCTGTGCCTTGAGTTGTTGGAACGCGCCTACACGCGTGTGCCGTGGCTGTACGGACCAGAGCTGCAGTGGTGCGACTTGTTGCTTGCCTGAAAATCGCACAAGATTCCTTTGAGTGGAGCAGTTGGTACCTACTGGTCGATATACTGCTCGAAGGTGTCGACTGGATCAATGCCGCGCACGAAGTGGAAAGCCAGTACGCTGATGCTCTGGTTTTATAGGCTGCTGGGCGCAGTGTGGCAGAGCGCGCGATTTCGATAACAATGGCGGGCTGCCTATCGTCAGCTGTTAGCAAACGATAGAAGGTGCGCGCTTGTTTGAAAATGCGCGCGTGATTTGAATCTTTTTTTTCATTACTTCAAAGGAAATTATAAAATATGATTTCAGGTCATTCGGTAATACTATTAAATAATGGGTGAATATATGTGAATGTAAACTGTGTACGGGGTCCACCTTTATAAAGTGTATAAGTGAATGGATATGTATATGTTAACTGTGTGCGGCTTATTTACATGGAATATTTATAGGAATAAGATAAGTATATTAGTATAAGATAATTATGCACGTAGGAGATGCGTACTAATTTGTGGGTGGGTCTTCGTGCGGCTTCGCTTAAAACTGTATAACGAAATTAATGTGGCGCTTCGTGCTTTTGTCAAACTGTGTATGTCTATATGTGCTTAAACTATTGTCTCTCGGGGATACGTCAATCAGTATTTTGCGAGCTTTTGGTTCGTCGCAAGTTCAACCTGACTGACTCACTGACTGACTGCTGACTGCCGCACAACCCAAACCATAAAAGATAGGAAGCTGAGTTTTTCACATTAGTTTTATCTTATGCTGAAAGTGAGATTATGGGAGATTATGGGAAATACTGTCAGAACATGTGGAAAATTCGTGGAAAACTGTTTATTTATTTATTTAGAGTTGACAAAAAAAGGCTGTCAACGAAATTTTAAATACGTTACAAAAATTTTTATGAGCTAATGAAGCCTATCAAAGAAAATCTAATAAAATTACAAAACAAACTAATAACGACTCCGACACGGTGGGGGAATTTTATTTGCCCGTCCGGCCAGCTATGCCCCTATTCACAGCCAATTGTAGTCAGAGACGTTATTATAGCTAACTTTTTACTTAGTTATAAAAAAAAAAAAAAAAAAAAAATATATACATGGGCGGGGCAATTTTAAAGGTATCGTCTTCTGTACGCCTAACCCACTTTATGAAGTTTTTTTTTAGCGCAGTATTCTCTTGAAGTTCCTCGTCTTCAATCTTGCCGTAGGCCTCAGTTGTGCCTATTAGCTTTAAGTTACTAGGAAGGACCTTGTAATCGACGTAGCATTTTGAATGTCGCTGTAACCCGTATCTGTAACTACACATATACTACTTTGAATGTAATATTCTAATTTCAATATTATATTTTAATATCCAATATCTTAGACATAATATTGCGTTAAGAGGGCTCACCTTCATTAGATTGCTGATTTTTGATTTATTGTAAAATTAACCTGACTGAAGACACGCCCAACTTCAGCGTTGGACCATGATAAGAACGACATCTTATAGCCCATTTCCACTCGCATCATTTCTTATCATTTTCATTTCTTAAAATTTTGCCTTTTCCATTGACAAATCGTCATCTTTTTGACATTCACGATGACAAAAACAGCTGAATGGTTGGATTTAAACAACAGGAGACACTTTACATTTCACGGGGACTTTTGCAATATTTACCCAAAACAAGACAAAACCGTCAGGAAAGCAATTACGCGGGGCGCAGAAAGCTAAATTCACAACTTTTTTGACTAATTTATATTTTAAACAAAATTGCTCCTACTTCTTAAATTCAAATCAACATTGGTATTGGTTATGACACTTTCTATTTCCAGAGAGTAACGAGTACTGCCTGAGAGTAGCGAGTACTTTTTTAAAAAATACCAATTTCCTTCGTGGGGAATGCCATCATTTTTTAAGAAATGAAAGAAATGAATGGCAAAATGCAACAACAATTTGTATGGAAGAAATTATATAATTTTCTTCATTTCTTGTCATTTCAAGAAATGAAGCTTCATTTCTTTGGTGGAAATAGGCTATAAGTTAAGTAAAAGATTCAAAACACGCGCGCAATTTCAAACAACAAGAGCGCGCGCCCTCAATCGATAGGCAGCTAGTTAATTAACCACGCCATCGTTATCGATATCGCGCGCTCTGCCACAATCAGCTGCGCTCGCTGCCACCGTCGGCCGCGCATAGCAGCCTATAAAGCCAGAGCATCAACGCACTGCGCAAGGCACTTAGCATGGTGAAACAATATAAAGGTGTTCCATTCCACATTCCTGCTCTCTTTCGGGGTACTTAGCGTTTGTCAGTATGCATTGACATTTTGAAGTGAGCAGTCGTGTTGCGGAAATATTTTTAATTTTATACTTAGAAAATGTCGAAACAATACTGTTGCATTTGTCGCGCAACAAATTTGTTTCATATTTTTCATTTCGTCTTCTTTTATTTGCTGCAGCTAACAATCAACACTAGCAAGAGCAGTGCCGGTATATGAAGTCGTATCTGTCTCTTTCTTAGCTCTCTCACCATGCTCTCATACTCACTGCTCTCTTTAAAAAATAAGTACCCCGCCACGGCGGAATGGAACACCTTTATATTGTTTCACCATGGCACTTAGTCCCCGACTCCGGTCGAGTCAACACCTTGGAGTAGCAGATCAGCCAAAAGTATCCCTATTGCAGTTTCCGAATCGGCGTTGGTCGGCTACGGATGTGAGGTTTCCGAATCTGTCTGGACGGAATTCCCGGTTGAATAGCACCGTCTCTTGCCCGTCCAACTCGCACTCTGTGTTCTCCGAACCGGCAGTTTGTGTGCGGTTTCCGAATCGGCTCCCTGGCTGACAGCCATGACACACGCGGGTAGACGCGTTCGAACACAGCAAGACTTGGTACGACTCCCGGTCACTAGGGTGGCGACCCACGGCCAAGATCGGGACAAACCAGATCGGCCCGATCCTCCAAGAGCGACGCACTGCATCCGTCATAGGAACCTCACGGCGCTCGAAATATTTTGCACAGGGAACAAGTTCACCCTCTGAGAGAAACTTCAATAAAATTAAGCTAATATTCAGGATCCACCCGGTGTCTACTTATTTGGGCGGGTGAACGATTTCAGCAAACGAGAACCAAGTGTCCCAGAAACAAATGATTTCTGTGACAAGCCCCGGCAACGGCGAGCTACGGCCGTGCCATGAAAACAGGGCGTTACAATGTAAACGCACAATAACGGGCATTTTGTTCAAATAGGGCGCCTAACTCCACATATCGATAATTATCGAGAAAGTACCGAGCAAACTGGACGAACGCGTTAGGACATTGCTCGGCATTGCGTTAGCTAAGGACAGAGCAGCTGCTTTAAAAGACGGCCACGCACTTTAGAGACGGGCACTTCTCGAACAAAGCTCAGAGTGCAAGCATGGAGGATGTAACATAGAGAGCCATGTTAGGACGGCGCTCAAATTTAAGTTATATCAGGGCCATGATGCAATTATATAAGGTGGTCTCGTCGGCTGCCGACTCGTTCGGTTTTTAGTCCGTTAACGTTTAGTGCGTGCTCGCTTGTTGAAGTGAAAGGTTGTGTGCGGACAAATTTTTTCTCAACGTTAACCCTTAAGCAAGCAAACAAAAATGACTTATTGCAGTTTTTGCCGCAAGCACGTGCAAGATGTGAAGTTCATTAATGCACCGAAATGTGTAGTTAAAAGGGAATTGTGGGAGCAAATTTTACGCTGCAGCCTTGGAGAGAACTCCAAAATTTGCGATACGCATTTTAATGCTTCGCAGTGGAAGTCAGCTCCAAAAAAAGGACAAGTGTTTAAAAGAAGGCGACTAAATGTTGATGCTGTTCCGCAAAGAGACCCAGAGCCTGAACCAAAAATTTTAAAATTAGGCTACGCCGATTCCAGCACGCAAACAGAGTAAGCTAACTGTGTTAAAACAAATGTGTATATGAAACAATAATTTCCTTCAAATTTAGAGACAAAGTGATAAACCATAACACACTTATGGAGATCGAAGGACTACAAAAACAACTTCGCCTAATGGAGAAGCAGATGCTTTCTTTACGCCAGCAACTTGGAGAGTATCAGGAGTTGGAAAAATCTCTAAGCAAAATTTTTACCGAGACCCAAATAAATATTTTAAAGAGTGGAGGGCTTCAGAAAATGTTAATATAAATTTAGATATAAAAACATTTTATTTTAAGATCAGAATTTATTTTAGAATTAAGAGCTTGAACAAAAAAATATTTGTACAAAAACAAAAACAACGCTTAATTTCCAATGCAAAATTATTAAAAATTAAATTATAAAAAAAAAAACAACTCATTTTATTATAACAGGCAACATTAAATCCCACGGTCCATCTAAGGGTTAATCAACACGCTCTATTGTTGTTTCACTCACACTTACTACGCTTAGCCCTTTCACTCGCACTCATTGTAAGTATTGTTAACGGACAACTTTTGCCGACGAGACCACCTTATATAATTGCATCATGATCAGGGCCATTATGACAATAGATAGATGCGATTTATTTGGCGTGTTCATTTGGGGCTTGTAGGTTTTAATGGAGAGTTCCAAAGCTATAGCCCCGGGGGCAGAACATACTCGCCAACTCACACCGAATGCTTGCCAGAGTCATGCAGCACTGTGTGTTAGAGAGAGACACACAGTCACATTTTCGCGCTCTCTGCTTGGGGAACCCTGTTTTAGTGGTACGTAATTTCTCTGATAGGTCATAGGGTGCAGGTAAGCACATGGAGAAATTAAACTCGGCGTGTAAGCTGGAACTATCAAGCACGGATGTAAATCTTAATTTCTATTACCATTACAACTTTTTTCATGTATTAAAAATTTGCATAGGAAATTACTTCAATTATTGTTATTTACTAATAATTAAATTATTGAAATAATTGTAATGTTAATTAAATATTTAATAACCCGAAAAATTAAAATTGTTTTCTTGTTGGTTTAGAACTGATTTTTAATAGACATCAAATTTGATCGAATTCAACTTCTTATTTTTTGACAAATTGTATAAACTTATCTGTACAACAACCCACTTCAAAACATTGTTGACCTACGCCTCTATTTTTACTTTGAACTTAATTTATTAAAGTTAATTTACAAACTGCTAATTTTGCAAAATAATGACATTTTATAACACATCAGTTGGCCTTGGCTCATAGATATATGCGATTTTTTTGGCGTTGGGTTAGCTTCTTGTGGCACAACGGGCACTTGTGTTTGGTGCGAATGGCCGTTTCAATGCAGACTTGACAACGGCCGGTTTACAGCGGTTGGATTGCGTTCTCTAAATTCTCAAATTTTCTAATTTAAAAGCTAGAAACTTGGAGAACTTTCGGCTCATATTATATGTGAAAATTGAATTTTTTTTTGCGCTAGGAGCACGCCTTTCCCTCTTCGCCCACATAATAGAACTGCATTTAATATAAAAATACATGATAAAGTTGGTCGGGCGTGGCGTATCAGGTGTATGTGTGAATGCTGGTGCGGGAGGTTGTGGGTTCGATCCCGCCTCGGACCATCTAATAGGAAAAGTATTTTCTTTCTTTAGAAAAATGCTTTTACACACCCGATCACCTTCACCAGCTACTGTGCGAAAAATTATAAGCACACACGCCAAGAGATTGAGAGAAGCTTGGCCCTGGCCCTCCTGGAGGTGCTGTTTGAGCCAATTTTACTTTTACTTTACATGATAAATCGAAACATAGTTTTAATTTCATCATTTTTTCTTTAAAGTTTATATACTCGTATAATAAATTATTTTCCAAAACTAGTGCGCTCGTTGGAGTTGGACATTACGTTTCATTAATTGTGTGGGTGACACGATAAGGCTTCAAATTGAAACTCGAATCTTCTACTTGAATCGTTTTCCACTCTTGCTTGTCACTGTTTGTTTAGCAGCCGCGTTTAGGTTTAGAGGGTAAGCACATCTTAGCGGAACGCCGATGTAGTTTTCAAGTGCAACTTGGTTGAATCCGCTTAAAATAATGTAATCAATACCTTCTTCTGATAAAAGATTTTTGCTTGCTTGGCCGATTTGTTGCAATGTCAAAGCAAGATGATGCAAACATGTTGAATTTGATGCTGATTTTGTCTCAATGTGATCCACAAAGTAGAAAGATTTTAAATATTGAACGTATTTGTCAATACGCTTTTTGGTTTTCGCCTTCGGGCCTGTAGTATCCCTTATTCAGCAAGTCAAACCATCATTCATGGCTTTGAGAAACTTTGCTGTTGCAAGGGCATTTTTATTATGCTTTAAGACGCCATTTTTTGAGCTCAACTCAACTGCGTCTCTGAGAAAAAGACTTGGGGTCCTTCATTGAACCCTGGCTACACATATCCAGGTAGTCAGTAGAGTCGCTGAATATAGAAGGCCCTTGTTGGGCTTCCAAGGCCTTGGGATCTTTCTCTGTGGTCTTGGTACTTATTGTCCGGTGTAGTGAAGTGACTTCTTTTTGCAAGTCTTTGGGGCAGAAGACTTTTCTTGGGTGCCCAAAGCCTTTGTGTCTATTATTGCGATATCAACTTTTTTAGGGATCAACCCCGTAGGGAATACTTCAAGCAATTCTTCGAAAGAAGGGATCTCTTCCGTCTGCATTTTCCTGGATAAAGGACCTCGGCCACTGTTTTGGGCTTTTTTAATAAAAAAAAAGAAAGATTATAGATCCATCAATCTTTGCCGGGACTCGAGCCGGAAAATCAAAAAATACAAGGCGACAATCCTATCAACGCGGCCAACGGCTACGCGGAAAAACATATATCTAAATTTTTATTTCAGATAAGTACGATTATAACTACTTTAAGCCGATACTTTGAACACTTCAATTTTTTTCACTTTTAAACTTTTACGAGCGATTTGTCCGTTATTGAAATTGACTCTGGAATGGTACCTGCCAAAATATTTAGTACTCCGTGTTCGCTCCTTTCGTCAAAAGTACGTGACGCAGATAGTTGACAAAGCCTTGACTAGGAGTCCGATATATCCCCCTTTCCACTTTTATAATGGTTTGACACTGAAATTAAAATAGAAAACAATCAGTTTGAAAACCATCATGTTCCGAATATTGTTCGTCACTTTCCGGTTCCTCTGCATCCTCTGTATTTCTTATCCAATAATTTCTTCTGGTGGATGCTAAGGAATCATTTATGGCGTTGTCTTCGACTTCCGTTTTAGTTGAGCCGAAATTGCAGTGTTAACCTATGCTCCAAGTCGACGAACAAATCGACGAAATGATTTGCCGAAACCTGGAGTCTCTTGAAAAAAAGTTTTCTGCATCATCATCATACTCCTAAAATGCTCCAGGCAATGAGAACGAGACTGCTTGGAGTTGCTTGCCGCCTAAATGAGCTTGCTCTATTGTATCTGCATACCTGACACATCTTTTGCCTCTAAATGAATTTGTAAGACAAGCCACTTCTCCCACTCATGATAAACCAATGATTCGTAATCCACCTGTAAAGACAAGAAAACTTTACCACATTTTTATTTCAATTGTCCAATCGCAATGTTATTGCTTTGGTCTTCCGGACTAAACATTTGTGTATTGTGCGGTGACCCTACACTGCCTGGCACAGTTAATACATGCACAATATAAATAACCTTTCACGGCCGCAAGGCACAGTTCTTGGTGCAGGTCAACTACCCTTTGCAAGGACCAGTCTTTTCTCTGCTGTTAGCCCGTCTAGGATATGCAGCTTTCTTGAAACCTCACCTTCCATTGCGAGGCCAAGCTTTCGTCGAAACACATAGTGACAGTGCAGTCAGCCTACCTCCGCAAGGCACAGATCTTGGTGCACGTTAACTGTCCTATGCAAGGCCCTACAAAGTGTCCGACCTCATTGCTTTGTTTGTCCAATATTTTACCGAATCTTTTGTACACTTTGCTTCTTCCGCGCTTTGGGCTAATGCTAAATTCTCCAGAAAAAAGCTTCTTTTTAATATCTTCATGGGCTGAGTCTAAGGCCTCGGAACACGATTAAGACTATTTATGAATTAGGATAAAAGTTTAACGAATCAGTCTATATTTATTTGACAAACCTCTGACTAATTTTAAACATTCTATCAATTAAACTACCATACACTTACTGATTGGTCTACTCCAATATCATAATTTAAATTACGATCCATATTTTAAATGAAAGAAGTTCCCTAAGCCTTGCAGACAGTCTTCGAGATTGGTATTTGGAATTTAGTCCTGCCAGAAGCTGTGTCCGAGCTCTCTTAAAAATTTTAGTGACTTCTGGAATCGATCAACCTAGTACTGTCGAATCTTTAATAGATCGCCGTACCAAAACTATTACGAGAACAGTTGCTCCTGGCACTTATCTACATCTAGGCATCGAAAATTACTTGTTAAGAAATAGACACCTTTTTGAAAACTGCACAGATTTGTCCATGGATGTGGGAATAGATGGCTTGTTACTTTTTAAATGGGCTACTGTCACAATGTAAAAGACAGTAATGTTTTTCTAATTGGAACGTTTTTGGGAAAACTGAAACCGTCAAATCCGATCACATTTTTAAACGATTTTGTGGAAGAACTGCAGCGCATAGAGTCAGATGGCGTTCAATTAGGTATGATCAAGCCAAATATAAAATGTAATCCGTTTATTTATGATGCCCCCTCAAAAGACCCTTATTGCGGATTGAAAGACCACACATCATTTTACGGGTGCATGAAATGCACCCAAGTGGCAAACGTGTAGGAAACTATACAGCCTTTTCAACCAGTCGTGGCGAAAAATTACAGATACTGACTATTCGTCCAGGAAATACGTTAAACACCTTTAAAAATATTTTATAGAAAATCAAATGATACTAGAAAAACAAGGAATTGGCATGATCACCCAATTTCCCCTTGATCCAATGACTTAGGAAACACATAAAAATTATTAAAATGATTTAAATTGATTTTAAATCCGATTTAAATTTTCCAGTGTAAATAAGTGAGAGCTTAATAGACGCAGTTTGTCAATCATTCAAATTCAAATCTAACTGAAATCACGTAATGAAACGTAACATAGCATGTAATCACCGCTTAAACAATGAAAAGGGATTGGCAGGCCCAATTCTCTCTCCTCGTTGCCTTTGTTATCTCGCTCTACTTTACTCATCGATCAAAACTCATGGCCTTGGGCAGCGAATGCTGGAAGCAGCGAAGTCAGTTGGCAGCGCACACTACGAGAGATCAGGCGTCAATAAATACATACAAAAGGAGAACGAAACGAATTTTCATTTGGCACACACGGGCAGCAACTTGGGCAAATAAATTAAATTAAAGAAGTCCTAAATTTGCATATTCTTAGTGGGAATTTCTCCCACAGTATATATATTCTTGATCAGCACGACGAGCCGAGTCGATTAAGCGTTGACCGTTCGTGTGTGTGTCTGTTTCTACGCGAACTAGTCCTTAGTTTTGAAGCTATCGAGCTGAAATTTTGCTTAAAGTTTTCTTGTTCTGACCGGATCGGATGACTACTTCTTGTAGCTGCCCTATAAATGTTCGGTCGGAAAATGGGTTTTTGTGAGAAAACCTTTTTTGTTTTCAAAATTAGCGCTCTTAAACTCGGTTATTGTTAATATTTTATGTTTTTAAGCTGATCTGCGAAGTTTGGTCGAAATCGCTAACCGATGAGCTTTGCTTTCTCGTTAATTATAGTATAATAATAACCTGTAAACCATCGACTCTTCGGGGTTTTCCGGTCTTTATTTACACAACATTTACACAATTACTATTTACATTTTCAATACGGTCTCTGTCCAGTTATCTCAGGGGCCGGCAAAACACACATGCTCATTTTGGCGTTGCGTGTGTGTGTTTAGCGCGAGAGCGCGCTCATTTAGCATTTCTTTGTTGAAAATGGAGCGTCTCGACGTCGCTGCCGCAGAGCGATGTCGCTTCAGATAGGGAGACGCCGTACTCTGATTTACATACACCAGAGTTCCCCAGCGATAGCCCCTGGGGCACGAACATACTCGCCAATTCACACGAATGCTTGCCGACGTGTTGCATCACTGTGTGTTAGAAAGAGACACAGTCACATTTTCGCTCTCTCTGCTTGGGGAACCCTGATATACACACACGTCCGTCTCGGTCAGCGTCCATCTTTTACCCTTCCACAATCCACTAACGCCTCCTTCTATTCTCGCATCATCTACCAGTGTGGGCATCCGCTCAACCATCAGCACTAGTTCGGTATTGTTATTAGGGTGCTTCAGACTAGTTCATCCAGAGGTCCAAAGCCAGTTCATTACATTAAAATGTTTACAAACCTAAGTTGATAATTTCTATAAATTTTATAATAATATACAATTTGAAGCTACATACATTTTTTGCATTACAACATCATTACCCACTCATATAGGCTGTAATGCACGTGCATTACCAACCCATATATTTCTCTATCAGTAGTACATTGCATCGTATAACAAGTAGTGTTGGGTTGTTCATGAGTGAGTGAACAAAATTGTGTTGTTCTTGAAACTGAATAAGTGAACATGTTATTCTTCAATTGTTCATTTTTGTTCAGCGAGTCTTGTTCAGTCTATCTTGTTTAATCCATCTTTTTCTGAGTTGTTCTTGCTCTGAGTTCTTCTTGCTCTGAGTTGTTCTAAGGGCCGTTTTCTCATGTTGGTGTTTTTGCAAATCTAGGTGGATTTGCTGCATTTGCTTTGCTCATGTTCAATGCTAACCATCTAATTGAATTTCGTAGCAATCTACTTATCCTCATGGATTTAAAAACCATGTACATGCTAATGTAAATTAAGTATTTTTATGTATCCGTGCATATGGTCACACTGAAAAATATTTGCAAACAAAAAACAACTGCTGCTAAAAACAGTAAAGTCTGAATTGTTATTAAGTAAACCAAAAATGGAAAATATTTGATGTGCCTTTAATATACAAGAACACCTGCCGACATTGCTGAAATTACATAGGCACATTGTGATTCCCCTAGTTCATTGCTTAAGCTAAGTTTACACATCCAAATAATTTGGTTAAATTTTTATAAAAATAGCCATGATTAAAGATTAAAGAAACCATGGTTCCATACGCAAAAATTTGATCAAATATGGCCGGAAAGTTCCACAATTTGGCCTATATAGCCAAATTTTCATGAAAATTAGTCCAAATTATTTGCATTTGTGAACATAGCTTTCGACCTACTGCTTAATCTCGCTTCATAGTAACGAGTCGTTCCAAAAGAAAAATCTTATCCTTCTCTGTAAAATTCTTGCTTTAATTTTTTCAATTTTAAATAAAAAAATCAATAATCAGCCGAGTGCAGAGGTACTGCCAACCTAGTATTATACCATTCTAGTCCTCCCGGTGTGATCGTGGCGCAAATGCCCGAATTTATAATCAACCTACATGAGATAACCAATTGCACAAAAACCACCTAGCTGCAAAATCTAGCTGGATTCTATTTGAGCAAAAGCAGGAACATGAGAAAACGGCCCTAAGTATTGTTCTGTGTTCTTTGAGCTGCTCATCCTCTCTTGCTGTGCGAGTTGTTTTGTGTGTTTTTCTGTGGGCTGTACCAAAGACTTATAGATATTATAAATGACGCATGTGACGCAAAAACCGGTTGTTCTTGGGAGCCGACATTGGATCTAAAAAACGAAAAATAGAAAAGTTTGTATGAGTTGCGGTATCTACTGAATGTAGTGTCTTTGGCTGTACGTACAACCAAGGTATAAATATACCTTGCGTACAACTATAACAAGTATGGCGTCATCATTTTGAACTAAGCGCGCGAGAGAGAGCGGGAGAGTTAGCGCGAGAGCAAAAGACGCACATACACACATATTTCGGATGTGTATACAACAAAAAAGCAATGCTGAAACAACAAAAACAACAATGCGGTCAGTGCAACCGAAACCAACCTCTTAGAAATGCCGTCGGCAAAACAAAAACAAAACAAAAATTCGTGCGCTCACACAACTTTCAGCCATAGACCTAGAACAGGAGAACAAGAACTACTGAACTAGTGAGCAATTTGAGTGAGTTGAGTCACTTAGAAAAACAGAACAAGTGAACATGTTTAGGGCAAAGAACAACCTTTACCCAACACTATTAACAAGTACATTACCCACCCGTATACTTTTCCATCTTTAGTAAATTGAATCGTATTACAAGTGCTCTACGGCAGAGTATACGATTCCTAAATTGTGTGTTTATTTCCAAACAGACGGCGAACATTCCGCATTACAATTATTAAAAAATGTATACGCATTCTTCATGGGAAAACGATGGCAGTTCGTCTCTGGCATACTTGTTTTATTACTAGTAATGCAGGCCCACAGCGGGCACCCTGTTTACAAAGCGGTCATGCATACGGAAAGTAGTGCAGATTGAATGGGATTGTTTCCTTCATAATGATGGCAAAGTAATTTAGGACTAGTCCAATGTGTAATTGCAATTTGCGACGCTGGGGATAGTTCCCAACGAGATGCTTTTAGTGCCCATTGAAAATCACAGTGGTTAGAGAGAGATGGATATATTAACAAATGCACTCAGAGAGCGTAAGTGAGAGCGAACAGCTGACCAGCGTTGCTAAAATTGGCAATTTTTCCCACCAGATATCGACTGTTAAATATGCTTAAAATTCTCCAAGATTAATTTAAAAATGCAGTTCAATGTCGAATAATCATTCATCATAGTTTCCTTCTTTTGAGCTTACAAAATATAAAAATAATAGAGGAAAGCTAACTTCGCCTCGACCGAAGTTTATATACCCTTGTAGCTTGTATAATTTATATAAATTGGCAGCCTGAATCCACTGACACAAATATGTACATTCGGCCAAATGTAAATTTGTTTGACAAGGCCTCCTTTATACATTTTCTACACCCAATTTCTATGGCAGCTATACTATATAGTTGTCCTATCAAACTTGGTGAAATTATGTAAAATCATAGAAAACTTATAAATACGAGGTTTGGGGACGTTTGCGTTGAAGACAAACAAGTTTTTCTCACTAAAACAACATTTTCGACCGATGGTTCCTATGGCAGCTATATGCTATAATCATCCGATCTGGCCGGTTCCGACAAATGTGCTGCGTATTTGTACCAAAACACTTCGTGGAAAGTTTGGTTAAGATAGCTTTAAAACTGACGGAGGAGATAGCATACAAACAGACGGACAGACAGACGGACATGGCTATATCAACTCAGCTCGTCACGCTGATCAAGAATATATATGCTTTATGTGGTCGGAGATGGTTCCTTCTATGCGTTACAAACATCTCGACAATTTTAATATACTCTCTACAAGGGTATAAAAAATACAATCTGCTGGGAAAAATAACTGTTTTGGCAACGACAGAACCCAGTTGGACCTGACACCATGAAAAATGCACATCTTTACAACTTCTTTTTCACCAAAGAAGTAGTGTCGAAAACTGAAAAGTTCCATTCGCTTTTATCAGAGAGGACAAAATACGTAGAGATGAACTCGCTCTCTTAAATTTAATCCGAAAAAAAACATGCGGTTATCGAGCAGTGCCGGCCAAATGGAGAGGACAAAAAAGTGTGCTTGTGTTGGTGTGCATTTGAGCTCTCTCCAGACTACAGCCGTTTTACTTGCAATTCAATGTT
The DNA here is from genome assembly GCA_037044535.1 of Lordiphosa magnipectinata. Taxonomy (NCBI): domain Eukaryota; kingdom Metazoa; phylum Arthropoda; class Insecta; order Diptera; family Drosophilidae; genus Lordiphosa; species Lordiphosa magnipectinata. Next base: position 14,398 of record JBAMBO010001840.1, read on the forward strand.
CACCGATACTCACAATCATTATTTCGGCTGGTGTTTGCGTAAAAACACGACTGACTTCGGCTCGTGGTAGCTATGGCTGGCCGGGTCTGCTATTGAGGCTCTGGCAGTATTCGAACACGAACGCACAGAGCGTTGTCTTTGCCCATGCTTCTTAGTTTTAATTTTTTGGTTGTGTTTCTTTCCTCTCGCGCATATGCGTTGGTTTTTGTTTTTGTAATTTGCTTATGAGCTTGTGTAGCGACATCAGACCAACGTCGCGAAGTTGGCACACCGAGCTCGTCGCTGAACTTCCCTTTAGTTCCAAAGGCACTAACGCCCTCGTTTCGCTAGCGAAAAGCTGGCGAATTCGGCGAAAGTTATTCGCTAGCGTCGAAGTTATACGGGCTGTTGTCAGTACTAACGCTTTTAAGCAAATCGGAGACAGCAAATGCGTTTTGCTTTCAATACTTTTTTATTCATAAATTGGATCAATAGTTGATTGTATGATATGAGTTAAATGTAAGGAAGAATATCGCATAACATGCTGTTTACAATTGTTTTAAATATTGAAGAGATTTTTGATAAAGAATTTTTCTTAAATATCTTTAAGCTATGGCACACATGGTTGTTAAGACTATCCAGTTCGCACTTATAAAAAAATCGAGAACAGTGTACAGAATGCACAACTATAATACCCCATGATACCCTGCCATATTTTTGTGCATCGAAAGTGTAAAGCAGTGGTGGGCAAGCCTTGCTCCAGTGCTCCCAATGCTCCGAGTTTTTTGTTTCGGCGTACGGCGCCGCTCTGTCTTATAAGAAACTGCGTAGTTTCTTTTCGACAAAATGCACAAGCAGACGACCCATTATTGTTTTACAACAACCGATTTCAACTTGTACACTGACAGAATTGATTTTATTTGTGTGGTGGAAGAAAATTTTTTTTTAAAAGGGTGCATTAAGACTTTCACAATGGCTGATGGAAGTGAAATAATATCGCAAGTACCCCTGTCTCGTCGAACAGTTACGAGACAAATAAATGCAATTCGTCGTCATATAAAAGACAACCTATTAAATAAAATAATAAATTGTAGATATTATTCATTAGCCGTTGATGAAAGCACAGATATCAACAATGTTGCGCAATTGATAATATTCATCAAATATATTGACTCGGAGTGTCGAAGAGGACCTTCTAAACCTAGTTCCCTTATATACAACAACCACAGGGGAGGATATATTTCGAGCGATCGAAATATCAGTCAACGAAATCGGAGGCTTTGAAAAACTTTGTGGGATTTGTACCGATGGAGCAAGAAACATCCGTGGAGACATCAAGGGTCGCAAGGGGCCGTTTAACTCGCGGAATATTTTTGTCCCATTTTATCACTGCCTTATTCATCAGGAGGCGCTTTGCGCAAAAACCTTGCAAAAAAATGAGACTATGGGATGCGTGGTGAAAATTATAAACAAACTAAGAGGAGGTCATAACGCCTTGACCCATCGAAAGTTTCAGGCTCTTTTACTCGAACTCAATGCGCAGTATGGAGACCTAAAAATGTTTACGGAGGTTCGTTGGCTGAGCAGAGGAAAGTGCCTTGAAAGATTTTTCTCTCTCAGAAAAGAATTTACTTTGTTTCTTACAAACCAAGTTAACAATTACGAAGAATATAGAGGACGTGAATTTTCTGTCGGAATTAGCATTTTTAGCGGACCTTACCAGGTTTTTAAATGATTTAAATACTCAGCTTCAAAGACCAAAACAATCCATAGTAACAAAGCTGTCAACCATTGATGGCTTTAAAAAGAAAATGGCCATTCTTCAAAGTGATTTAAGAATAAATTGTTTGAGTTATTTCCCTTGTTGCCTTGAGCTGTTCACACAAAACCCTACCATAAGCTTTACATCATATTTTGTGCACGTACAACCGATAAGGGAATTATTTGAAGAACGCTTTAACGATTTCGGCGATATCAGGAACTTAATTAGTTTATATGTTAGCCCGAAAGATATAGATATCAGAAGCCAAGATTCAAAATATCAATTAGAGCTCTGCGATCTTCAATCCGATTACCAAGTGCTGACATTTACAGAATCTTCAAATGCTTTTTGGAAAAAGTTATCGGATAAGAAATACCCCATTCTAAAAACGGCAATGCTAAAGTTGGAGTCGACTTTTGCACGCACTTCTGTGTGTGAAGCTGCATTCTCCCACATAAAATAATAAAAAACGCATATGGGCATTTCCACAGAAAGGTCAACCAAAAACCAAAAATATCGATTCATTTTATGCAGCTAACTTATCTTATGTATATCAATATAAGTTTCTGAGTCAATATTTTTATGTTTTTTTATGATTACGCGAAAGTATACAAATATAAATTTTTAAAAAGCATCAGAAGTACGGCGTTAGAGAAAGGCTTGTCACGTAAAGTATGTCACGCTACGTATCCTAATGAGTGAAATATAAAAAAAAGCCACATTTATTTTTGAGCGGATCAGATATAAATATATTGTTACAACATTGCAGATCATATTAAAGTTAATTGCATTAAAAAACTCAAACGCATTCCGCAGATTTTTGTTTTTTTGTGAAAGCGGACATAACGCACTTCCGTATTCTGTCACGTTGCGTATGTCTTTTTGTCTGCCTGTATTTTGGGATATTAATGTCTACAACTCTCAGCTTTTACATTAAATAAAGTGCTACTAAAATGCTAGCCAAAAATCAATATGCGGAAATTTATTGTATTGTTTTTCTTTTTATTTCTTCAAGCTGTTGAAATGCCCATTTAGAAATAAGCTTTCTGATATAAACCTTCTAGATCTGCTGCGAACTTCACTAAATAAAGAAAAAGTAGACTTTGACATATTAATAAATGAATGTACGAATAATTATACATAAATATAATTAATTGTATGAATAATTCTTTATAAATAATTATTCATTTATAATTAAATGAATGTCTTTTAATGAGTTAAATTCTTTTTTTTCAGTGTACTCTTTTTTTTCGCTCACAAGCAGACGACACATCGGCCGTGTTCAGCAGAACAACTTGCTCCCTGATCAAGTATAAATTTGCAATTATCTTAATACTGAACTCGAGAGATGCGGCATCATAATAGCCAATTTGAGGTATCATGATACAGGAGCATGTATCAAAGAAATAGTACGCTACTTTAAAGTGATACTGCTCCCTCCAACAGCAGAAACTATTCGATACAACATGTTTTTCTGATACCTGCTCAGGGATCAATTATTCTGCTGAACACGCCCATCGGGTGTATTGCGATTCGCTGGATAACGGTTGTTTTTTCTGTTGTTGTTGTTGGGCTGCTCCCAAACTCAAATATCCTGCCTACCGCTGCACAGTGGTTTCTGCCATAGACCAAAAATAAAAAATGCAAAGTGAGAATTTTGGCTCCAAACATGTTGTCTCTATCTCGCAAAAGAATGAGCTTTTTAATTGTATAGTTGATTTTGATTCATTACAACCGTACTCTAAAAAAAGTGGCTTCAAAAGAGAGAGCATGAAATTGATTGGTTCTTACTGTGAGAGCTTTTTGCGATTTAAGTGAAATTTAAGACAATTAAATCAATATTAGGTGCTTACTTTATTTTTTAATAAATTTGTTGTTTTTAGTTTGTTGAGTTCTTTTATAAAAATTTATATTTTGTCAGTACTATTTTTATACCCGTTACTCGTAGAGTAAAAGGGTATACTAAAGTCGTGCAAATGTATGTAACAGGCAGAAGGAATCATTTCCGACCATATAAAGTATATATATTCTTGATCAACATCAAAAGCCGAGTCGATATAGCCATGTCCGTCTGTCCGTCCGTCCGTCTGAAATGTAGACGGTAGAAAACACAGATAAAAAGAAATTTCTAAGCATACCCTACATACCTAATGTCACAGACAACAGAACACTATCAAAAATATTCCCCAAACAATTGATGGAACAGCTGACCAGTGCATACAAACCGCACAGCAGCAACAGACGGCTCTTCACGAATACAAAAGACAAAATAAGCAAGGAAAACAACACCAATGTAGTCTACGAAATCAAATGCGCGTTTATATATATAAAAAAAAAAATATATACAGACTCCCTGAAGAAGGCAATATATTTGCCGAAACGCGTAGGAGAAAAACTCAGTCAAAAAGTGTTTTGACTGGAGTGAAGTAAGACGGCCGAAATTAAACCCCAAACAAACAAACAAATACACAACGAAAACGGCCCAACAACACATCAACGTAGACTCCCATTGTCTGCACGCAGATCAATTTTATTTCAAATTTTTGCCAGGCCCACCCCCGCCCCCACAATAAAAAATGTTGAATAACTCCCACAATTTTTGAGATATTGATCTCTTACTTAGATTTATATTCGCAACATCTATAAGCCCTGAAGTTTTCATCAAGATCGGATGATAAATAGCCGAGTTAAAAAATGTTGCATACTTTTCGGCTGACCCACCTCAGGCACACAGGAAGGCTATTAACCATTTGTTTCCATGAGTAACGGGTATATCGAAGTCGGTTAGAGCCGACTTTAACTTACGCTCTCGTTTATTATGAATTTGATTTTTTCTTTTTTTTTGAGGATTTATCAATTAATTTAAATTGTTTTATTTTTTTTAGGTTAAGTGAAGGCTTTTAATACAAAAACTAACATAACAAAACAAAATAAATAAAAATTGAAACACAAATAAAAAAATTTTTAATAACTTTTTTCTTAGACTTGGTAAAATTGTATGGTAGGGGTGGGAGTGTAAGAGTTCAGTCACGCCCATTTAATTAAATATCATATCTAACGGTTTTATAAAGCCGTAAACAAAGTTTCAAGTCGATATATCTACTGAAAGTATTTTTGGCCGCAGTCTCCATAAAAGCTGGCCCACTGTGCGCTGGTGTAAAGCATAACTGCGTTGCGACAAGTTGAAAGAAGACAAAAATTACAAACTGTTTTTTCGGATGTCTTCTTTTCAATGCGTATTCTATTTTTACTTCAGCGTCAGAAATTATTTCATTTTGTGACGCCAATCCGAGTGCGTGTTTTTTGCAAATAAAAATAAATAATATAATAATAATATAATATATATTTTTTTTTTGGGCTTGGGGGAAGAACTATCGTTATCGATAGTTCAGGGTTGGCGAAGTTTTTATTTAAAAAAAACTTATTCAGCCATCACGGTGACTCGTTTGGCGATATGCACAAGGTCCAATACAAGGAGAGGGCCTGCTCGTGTAAACGCGTGAAAACAAAAATTCATAATTATTTTAACAGCAAAAACATAAAAAAGAAAAAGAATTAAAGTGACCTACTCGTCTATATTACACTCTAGTATAAAATTAGTCAAATCTGCAAAAAATTGATTGTTATTTGTTTTCAGAATATCATTTATATTGTTAAATTGATTAAATATTTTATATTTTGCTCTCTTTTGGTTATGCTTTGGACAGTTGAACAGCGAGTGATGAATGGATTCACAAATATTGCATATCTCGCAATTTTCAGAGTCGATCGCCTTGATTTCATATAAAAAAGGTTCAGAGTACGTAGAGTTAGCCATTAATCTATTAATGATTTTAATATTTCTAGCCTCCATGTCAACACTATGATGCCATGGAGTTCTAGGTATGTTTGGAAAGATTTCGATGATATTCCTTCCTTTTATTTGTGAGTTTGCATAAGATGCGCAGTATCATGAGAGAAGATCTCAGATAGACATATTGCATTAAAATTGTGGCAATTAACAAAGAAAAAATTTCATTTTTGGTTATATTTAAATTAAAGTATGCAACATTGAAGTTTAAAATTCAGGCACGTGCTGAATTTACTTAAAGGTTGCTTTGTGAAGACAAAACTAATAAATTATTCGCTCCATTTATTCTATCACATTGTATTCTGTAGTTGTTTTGTATTTGATCGAGAACCGTCATATTTTCTGGGTCATCTGAAAAATTTATGAGGCATAAGTTTAGCAACTGTTCAAACAGTGCTTTCAAACCTCTTTCATCCTTTTCCGGATACACATATTTGTGTCCACTGTCCTCTTCTCTATTCTTAGGAAGTACAAAGTGAGGCTTCTGCACAGGAACAACGGGTCTCATTTTGGTGACATAACTATATCTATGCTTATTAAAGATATGATTTACTTTATTGTCTTTGTTTATTGTTATGGTCTTTTCCTTCTGACTATTAATGCTAGGAAAATTACTTTCATAGTTTTCCGCAATATTGAAAACCTGTCTTTTGTTTATAGAGTAAGCACTAAGTACCTCTCTACTCGACATCTTTTTAATAGTCATGATGCTGATAATATCATTTTCCTTTTGCCAAACAGGGCATTTAGACTTAGTCCAAGAATGATGATCCGTTGAGTTGCACAAAATACATTTCTTTACATTGCATTTATCTGGGCAGCCACCCACACGCCCACACGCTAAGCATCTCGCTTCAGCCTTGCAATTGAAATTAGTATGTCCAAGACGACCACAGCGAAAGCACTGCCTGGCTTGTGGTATAAAATGGCTTATTTTCGTATTCGCATAGAAAAGAGTGACCTCGGCTGGAAGATCAGTTCCTGAAAAGCCTACCTTCACAGATAGGGTTGGAATCAAATCACCATTTTCTGGATCCTAGGGTTTTAAGCGTTGCACAGAGGTTGGCACAACATCACCTAAAAAGTTACTCATTATCTCTTCTTCAGAGAAAGAGGTAGGTACATTTCGGATGACACCATATGTTTCAGTAAAGCTCTTAGGTATAAAAGCTCTAATGTTTTTCGCTTTTAATGCCCTATTCTTTACACAGTGGTTTGCAAATTGATAATTTTCAAGACAATTCCTTTTATATTCATGTTTTTAATATTCTCCCACAGATACATTCCATTTTTCATACGCTCTGATACAAAGGCATCAGACTTGCTTACATCAATTAGAACATGAAAATCTCCCACATGACTTGCCTCATAAAAAATTTCAGAGTTTTTCTGAGCATTTTCATTTTGATTTTGATTATTATTACCAGAGCCATTTCCCTCTTTATTTTCTTTATCCTCACTTTTTCTAGAAGCACCCTCATTTTTTTCCTGAGTACCCTAATTTTTTTGAGTTTCTTCAACGCCATCATCACTTTCATCAGTTTCCCCAGATTCGTCAAAGTCACAGTTCATTTTTTCAGTCTCCTCTTTGTCACTCACTAACACCGTTGCATTCACATGCATAGACGAGGAAGGCATATCATCGTTCCCGCTCTCATTATTTTTATTTTCTCCGTTATTCAAAATCTTCTTCATATTTCCTTTTTTGCATTTATCTCATCTTCTTTACACAAACTTTTTCTTTTCTTATTTTTTAATTTAATTTTTCCCGCAATATTACAAATTTGTGCCGGCGATAGACTCCCATCCACTAAGGCATCAAACTCTCTATCTGCTTGGTCAGACGCCAAAGCGCCCGCCATCTTGTTCTCCAACTCGCTGTTAACTTTTGTCCAAAACTTACCTCGCTAGAAATTAATTTCACTCTGTTAAAGCAACTCCCACTAAGAGGGAGTGAAATATTTACCCCACTAGGAGGTAACAAATGTGTGGGTCACTTTAAACTATATAATAATAATTACTGCCCAAGGATGGCTCAAGAAAAACTCGATTTTTACGTTAGCGCAAAACGACACAATCAGACCCCTCAAAGGCAAAGCGACGAATGATATAATATTATATAATGAAATAAAATAATTATACAGCGGCGAAATTTCCACTAATAACACGATAACACACTTTTTTCTATCGATAAGCATTTCAAAGTAACCTTGCGCTGCTTTGGCGCTGTGAAAAAATAAAACTATTCGTTTAAAAATCCAAAATAAATTAAAGTGAAGTAAATATTTATTAATGGTGGTTTCACGGTAAGTACACAAGTAAATATATGCATGTGTATTTGCTTGTACGTAAAGCCATAGCTATGCATATTGTCCATGCTTAATTCTTTTTAATTAATTTCACTATTGAAGCGAACTTTTATTGTGGCAGGAACAGGAGCAGCAGAGGGAAAAAAGGAATCACAGATACTGGGTCAACCCATATCCAAGCGAGAGAAGTGAAAAGGGGCGCTATTTCAAAATTGTGAGTTGCAATGCCTTAAGGTTTGAATGTATAAATTACGAAATATTTGTTATAGTTTCTGAACATGATCCAAAATCCTGATGTTTTTCACAAGAACTTCCACATGAGCTACACATGCTTTGGAAAGCTTTTCCAAATACTACTTGATGCCAAGGAGCATGTCTCGCACGGATGACATACCACCTCAATTGAAATTGGCAGTAGTTTTGAAGTAGGGATTGGTGCTGTTGCCATTAATTAAGATCGTTGACTTATATTTATCATGTGTAACTAGGTTTTTGGCGTCCGGAGATATACAACGTCATGTGTCCTCGTATTATCGGATCAGCAAGTCGAGAATGGGCGTCCTTATTGACAAAGTATGTGATGACATTTGCGCGGAGCTGAAGGATGAGCTAGCTCCATGGAGTAAGGATGGCATGCTGCAAGATGCAAATGAGTTTGAGGAGACTTGAAATTTTCCGAACTGCAAAGGAGCAATTGATGGCAAACATGTGGCCATAAAAGCACCAATCGATAGCGGGAGCTTGTTTTTCTACTATAAAGTATAAACTCACATTTTCGTATAGCTTTAATTACATTTTTTTTTACATTTCAGGGCTTCCACTCAGTTGTGCTATTGGCTGTATGCAATGCATTCTATAAGTTTACAAACGTAGAGGTTGTCGCTTATGGTAGTGAAGGAGATGTCACCTTGTTAAATACGCCTTGTTTCGGGGTACAACCGAGCGGCGACCACAATCGGTAAACGCCGTTACAATCGGCATGTCAATGCTGACGGTCCGCCGCGGCGTCATTTTATATTGAAACTTCAAAGTGTGAAGAAGTCCGCGAAAAGGAAAAAAAATGGACAACGATTTAAAAACCGCTTGTGAGGAAATGCATATTTTGGAAGCTCTTCCCTTCTTAATAGGTAAGTTATGTTAAAAGTGACTATGTATACGTTCATATGTACATACATACATTGATCCATAAGCACGATCGAAACGCGCAGCAATTACATGGCAAGAATGTGTAAAAATTCATTTACATATATATTTTCCAAGCTTCATTTTTGCGTGTGTGTTGAAGTGTACATATGCATGTACATATGTGTATTATTGACAATCAACTGTTTGTCTATGCGTAAATCGATAAGTGTACATATGTGTGGATATATATATTTTCGAACGTACAAACAAAATTCTGCCCAAATACATATGTACATATGTACATGAATGTGAACACATACATACTTATCTACATAGATGCATAACCGAAAACAGCGTTAGTGTTCCGAGAATTCGCACGTATGTATACATACAGCTTTTTGTATGTGCCGGCATTCATATGTAAGTATGTATGTGCATTAGCTTACATATACACACACATGCACATGCAAATGTCAAGTATTCAATAATGAGAGTTCATACATATGTATGTATATCTATGCATCTATGCACATAAGTATATATTCATACGCACGTTCATACAAATGTATGTATTTTCGCAGAATTTTGTTTGTACGTACGAAAATTCGATCGCAGCATCAAACTGCGCATTTGTGTGTTCAAGCTCATTTATGTATGTACAATGTACATATCTAAACAAATTTTTGCGCAAAACACTAACACCAGAGCTCGCAAATAACCCTCAACACTTTTTTCAGTGCGATCAGCCCACTGACAAAACAGAAAAAAACAAAGACGACTCACGCAAAAACTGTCTTCAAATGAGCAAAACACAAAAAGTGTCAGCAAAAAGTGTTATTTGTTTTGTTCGTGGGGTAGGCGGTGGGCTTATGTACAATGTACATAATTAAATAAATATGGTTTTTAGGCGTTAAGCAATTACCAAAAACTAATATTTTCTGCATTTCATTTGATAGGTTAATAATAATAAATTTCTCCATACTCCAAATATGTACAAAGATCGTTGGCTGAGACACACACTCAGGCATTCCAGTCACAACCACGCTTACATTCTTCGAAGACACTTTGGAAGTCGGCTTTCGGCAAAACGGTCAGTGAAAGACACGAGCAAAACAGAAACGAAACAAGAAAGAGAGTCGGTCAAGCCCGACTATAACATACTCTGTACCCTTAATGTCGCAGCTTGCATTCATCTCTAAGTTTCACTCTCTCTCTCTCTCTCTCTCTCTCTCTCTCACTAAATTGCCGTTCAATAGAATGCTTTGGTGATGGGTGGGGGGTGTTTACTGGCCGTTTTTTGCTCATAACTTGAGTATGGTTCATCCGATCTCTATCATTCCTTCAGCATCGATAAATAATTTTGTTTACAAGGTATCTCTAGAAGGTACGAACGATCTATCTTCAAAACTGTAGGAGATATGACGTTTTTCCAAATCGTGGGGGCGGGAGGGGGCGTGGCGAAAATTGAAAATAAACTTGATCTGCCTGTAAGTATAAGAAATATATGCCCCATTAAACCTCTATCTCTAACCATCTCTGAGATCTCTTCGTTCATACGGACGGACAGACAGACTGACAGACGGACATGGCTATATCGAATCGGCTGTGGATGCTGATCAAGAATATATATACTTTATAGGGTCGGAAACGATTCCTTCTTCCTGATACATACTTTTGCACAAACTTAATATACTCTATGTACCTTCGGTACAGAGTATAAAAAGCGATCTTTGGTTGAGCGAAAACAGCTATTGAGCAAAACAGAATTAAAAGTGTATTTTTGCAACCTCTTTTCGTTGTGTCTGTAACAGAACAGTTTTACATAGACACGCTGATAGTGTTAACAGTTTTTTGCGAGCTCTGACTAACACACATTAGCGTGTGGTGTCTTCGGCGTTTAGACATTTTTTTGCTGATTTAATTTAATTTTTGGGAGAATTCTTTTGAGCCTCAATGTGCACTTCCAGTGAATATATGAAATATGAACACAGTAAGGCTATTTAACATTTCTTTCCATGAGTAACGGGTATATCGCAGTCGGTTCGAGCCGACTTTAACTAACGCTCTCGTTTCTAATAAAAAAGTGTTTCTTGCTTGTGTAATTTTTTAGATGCTGGTGTAACTTTTAATTCCCTCTCACTAATGAATAATGATGACATTAAAGAAGCCATCCCTTCTTTGGGGCTGAGAATTGAGTTCCGTTCAAAGCTCTGCTTATGGAGACAGAGAAAGGTAAAAGATAAAATTAAACCTTTTTGTCTAATATTTTGGTTTTTTTTTATAGTTTGGTGAAGATGCAACTTTATCAGTGCCGGAGAAAATTTGCCACTGCGTTATGCAACCCGAACCACATAAAAAATTTGTTCTCAATAAGGTAATTATTAAAAGGACAATAATTTGTCTGACATATAATACAGATTTTCTTTCCCCTCAAAGCTTAGATTGCCTATTGAAGGAGACATTAAAAGGAAGATATCTATTGGAACATAAAATTTTGACTGCAGAGCTGCGGACCGATTTGATAAACATCATAATCATCATCGAAGAAGTGTTAAACAACAACATTAATATTCCCATTCCAGACTTTCCGATACTGGTGGATGAGCTGTGCCAAATTTTTCCGTATGAAGCCAAAAATAGGGTAAGTAAATAACAATATTGATAGCACTGCTCGACATTTGGCTTAAGGATATAGGATAAGGGGTTGATTCTAACGGCTAGCATAACGTTTACTTTACTTTTGCTTGTCACCAAATCTATTTCCTTTAGGATTATTATTATATTCCACGGACGAAAAACAAAAATCCGAGTGGAAAGTTGTACTCGAAGTACAAAAACAAGCGCAGCAAAGTCAAACCGATGGATGCCAGACTCGGTAATGGCAGCATTAATAAAAGTCAATCTATGGAAAACTCAGAAACTGAAATTGACGATGGGATTGCTCTTGCACTAAAAGCCACTCTTAAACGAGATTCCTCTGATTGGCTTGATGTGTGCTTTAAGTGGAACAAACCTTCCATCTCCGTCAGAGGGACCTTAAAGTTCTAAGCAGTTTGGAATTTCGCGAAGCTTGGCCAAAGCTATCTCATTCGCAAGCTGCCGATTTGGTAAGGCTCACATTTCGAATTTTCATTACGCTTATAGCAAGGCTTAAAAACTCTTAGATTCTACAGAAGGTTTAGTTTGGACCGTATCGACCATATCGGGAGGCTTACGGTTCGCTTCACAAAGATACATAGATTGTCCAAAACTTTTAATTTAAAAGTTTGAGCAATCTTTGAATTCCTTTTGACGCAACAATGAAGTCGTTCAACAAACAATGATGTTATTTTGACAAAACATTTCATAGTAGCAAGTCAAAAAAAAAACAGATCTTCATACTTAAAACTACAAAAATTGCCCAAAAATCCAAGTTTTACCACTTCTTTACAGCTTTTCACCTATATCTTGAATCCCGTTACAAATTTGGACAAGTAATACAGTGCAAAGTTACAGCTACGACCAAAACAAATAAACCATTGGAACGAACCAACTTCATTTAATTACTCTTTGAAATACATAGCTATAGGCGTACAAGCTTGTCCTGTCATAGAAACGTCAAACAAAAATTATACATGCTTAAAGGCACATAGCTATAAGAAGGACTAATCTTTATAGTACCCAATCTGCTAGAAAGCTATTGACAACATGATCATGATTTATAATTTATCTTTACAGATTGCAATCGATTTTGATATGATCCACCCGTGCAAAGGCTATTTGCTGTTTTCAAAGTGGGATAGCTTTAAGCAGAAAATAATTTCATATTATGATGAATTTATTCACAATGACGCATGTAAACAAATGCTTTCGCAGGCAAAGTTAGCAACATCAGATGGTAGGTTTTCTGGATAGAATAAATTTTATTTTCAAAATAATAGACATATTTTTTATTATAGATACCCAAGATTACCTTGTCATTATATTGTTGAATGCCGTTTTGCTCCCTGCTGCACGATTTAAAAATGGGGGAGGAAAAAAATCACAAGAAGGTCACCATAGTGGAAGCTCAGGAGAGCATGGTGCTCAGACTTGCATCAATACACAATTACAAAAGGGAGATTGAGGAGCTCGTAAACAAAAATTACTACGATGGACTTACCGTTCAACCATTTGTTATTGTTCACGGGCATTCACAGGTAGATCTCAGGGAATTTTTTGTATATTTTGACAAAAATTTGATCAAATGTGACTCCATTTCTTATAAGCATTGATATTTGCTTTAAAATATTTAACAGTTATGCATTGAAATACCCAAAACCTTGTCAAGAAGCGTGGCTTTTTTTACAACAATTTTTTTTCGAAATTAATACAGAATATGATTTCGAATCTTCAAATCTAACATCAGTCTTAAACTTTCTAGACCAGCAGTAGTCGATCGATATGTATATTTGCTTTAGATGCCTCAAGCCCTTTCCAAGGCCTAATATATTAATATCTCATCTAAAAGTAAATCATCTTCGTAAATCATCTTCTGTCAAGGAAATCTTTAAGACAGGAATGTAAACAAACAGACTGTAAGCAAATTTTTACTAATTTTTCATACTTTCGATTACATTTAGAAAAAACGCACAAGGTGTGGAAAGCAAATGATAACGTAGTTCCTTATTTTAATGCTCAAGCGCAGTTTAGTCCTCCTAAACAATTAAATTTGAAAACCAAACCTGATGAAAAGTCTTTAACCCTTAGCATAAACACTTTGAAGAAAAAATCGGTTGAGTTATCACTAAGTTATACGAACTGACTGTAACTTTATGCCCAGGAGTCATGTAGGTAATATACAAAATATAATATCCTCATTTATGAGTTCAATTTCAACGGCCATAGAAGGCCAATTAAAGAGCAATTTGAATGAAGAGCTAAAATCAATATTAAGTTTTTGCAAAGATCCTTTTCAGGAAATTCGATCCGAGCACAGATTTTTTAAAACGTTGAAAGATTTAAAACTGTATGAAGATCCGAAAGTCTTTTCAATAAACAAAACAATTTCAGAAATCGTTTCACATGCCAATCCGACTTTAGGACCAAACTCAAATGACATATTTATAATGCCTTTATCATTTACTTTTAAACGTATTTTCGAAATTCCTAGTATTTTAGATTTAACTTTAAGAAATATTGAAGAAAGTTTAATTAAAAGCGAGATATGCAATTTTGCCAAAGGAAAGATTTTCAAAAATGTCACAGAACAATTCCAATTAAAATTAGTTATACCGTTTGTAATATATTTCGACGACTTTCAAATTAACAATCCAGTTGGGACCCACACGTTCTCAATTTGCGGTTGTTATATTAATTTCCCTTTAATGCCCCAATATCTTCTGTCGAAGCTCCAATATATTTTTCATGCTGCTTTAATATCCACTGAAGACCTAAAAATATGTGGTAATGAGCTTTCTTTCTACCATTTAGTCGAGGAGTTAAAGGTATTAGAGGCAGGATTGGAGATTAAGACTTTAAACGAGATTCGTAAAGTTCATTTTGTATTGTCTTTAATTATAGGCGACAATTTGGCCGTCAACAGCATTCTCGGTTTTGTTCAGTCGTTCAATTCGAAAAGATTCTGTCGTGCTTGCAGAAGAACAAAAACCGAAATGCAATTAGAGGCGTCTGAAAAAACTAAATCTTTAAGAGACGAAGCATCATACAAGGCAGACTTAACACAAAATAATTTTAAAGAAACTGGACTAAAACAGGAATGCATTTTCAATGAGTTAAAAACTTTTAAAGTATCCGAAAATATTTGCTTTGATATAATGCATGATATTTTTGAGGGAGTATGTGTATATGATGTGTGCCACATACTTCTTGCATTAATTAAGAAAAAAAATGTATCTCTGAATGACATCAATAGCAGAAAATCCTTATTTCAATATGGAGAAACTGAGGTTGGAAATAGTTCTGTTCGCATCGAGATTAACCGTTTAAAGTCTTTTAAATTGTAAAATGCTTTGTAAACTTTTTGCCGTTAATGATAGGCGATTTGATACCTATCGGTACTCAGGAGTGGCAGGTATTACTAACTTTACTCGATATTATAGAATTGCTTTTTAAGTCCCACTATAATTCCACAGACTTAAACAAATTACGTAAGTTGATAAAGCAACATCATTCCTTGTATTCCCAATTATTTGGCCCATTAAAACTCAAACACCATTTTATGGTACACTACGCAACTGCAATCGAAAAATGCGGACCGCTTAAATATCTGTGGTGTATGAGATTCGAAGCAAAGCATAAGGATGCTAAACCCTATTTTCACAACATTAATTCAAGAATCAACCCTCCTTATTCACTTGCTATAAAGAGCGGATTAAAATTTGCAAAGTTTTTGGTCGATCATGAAAAGTCCATAGAACCTGTTGTAACATTTAAAAAGATTAGTATTAGCCATGTTAGAAATGAAACATTTTATGATCAAATTAAAGAAACTGTTTTCAAATTTCAAAATTTTAAGGAGTACGATGAAGTAACCTATAAAGGTACAACATATAAGAAAAATTACTACTTGGGTATGAAATCCACTGCTTTTGATTTAATTAAAATAAAGAAATTCATTATTAAAGAGGACGAACCGAGGAATGTTTATGTTATCTGCGAAAACATTGAGGTAAGGGAATTTGACAGCCATTTTCGGGCATATGTCGTAGGTTGTGCTACTGGAAAAATTAATGTGAAACTATGAAAAGAATTTGAGAGTCCGCCCTTACATTTGTACCCATTAAATAACGGAAAAACTGTTACCCGTTTTACCCGTTCGCCGACATGCTGTATATAAGAAACGGAAAGAAAATATATCTTCTTTACGACTACGTCCATTTGTTAAAGAGCTTCCGAAATTGCTTAATAAATTGTAACGTTCATTGTACCGGAATTGTACCGGATCGACCGAGCAAGCGGGACGACCAGGATGCTGCCCGAGCACCTTTCAAAAGATGGGCGTGAAATACGCAGCACAGATTTTTTCAAGATCTGTTGCGGCTGCCATCAGGGTCTGTTGGGAGGGAAAGCAATTTTCGGAAGGCGCCATGAAGGATGCATTAGCGACTGCCGATTTCTTGTCACAGATGGACAGGGGATTCGACTTACTCAACAGCAGGTCCTCGCAGGCGAAGTGTAAGACACCTTACAGCCGTACAAGCCACGTTAAGTCGGGACTTACCGAGTTTCTCTCATACCTTGAGTCAGTATTTTTCGTTAACCAAAATCACTGCCATCAAGGTATGATCGACACGTTGAAAAATATCGTGGACTTGTGCGAAGACTTGTTGGATGAAGGAGTAGAATTTGTTTTTATATCCAAGCTGAGTCAGGACAGCCTAGAAAACTTTTGTGGTGCAGTTAGAGCTCGATTGGGAAACAACACCAACCCATCTGCTCGAGAGTTGCAGTTTCTGACTAATCGCCTTCTGTCGATAAAAATCATTACCAAATCCGAGGAGGGAAAAAACTGCGAAGAGGACGATGCCGTTCAGCTAGACTGGATTGCAAAGCCCGACGAGCAGCTGTCGGTGGAGGTTGAGGAGGCGCAGCAGCTGGAGGTAACTACTGAATCAGAATGGACAGAGGACATGAGTGATGCCCCGATTCCAGATGTCGCCACCTTTAGCGAGCTTGCCTCGCGTAGATATTTTGATGGATATCTCATTAGCAAGAAGTTTAATTGCTCAGCTTGCGATGAGATTCTATCAAAAATCGACGTGGCGCAGAGGCAAGCGAGTGAGAGTCTTATTTTCGCCAAAAATTTTACGGAGTGGTTGGCCTTAAAGAACCCAACGGATTCTTTCTTCGGCGTGTGCAATGTGCACTACCAGGTATTTCGCAAGGAATTTGCTGAAAACCCTTATCGCGCCAACATCTGCACTTTTATTTTTGGTAAGTGCATAAGGGAGACGCAGAAGACGCATCCGCTGTGGTTTGATAAAGCGAACACGCGCTTTGACCATCGCCAGAACTTGTTGAAAACAATGCTGGTCATTTTGTTGCCAAAAGTGTTGGTGGCACCTTACCTTATATCTGGCCGAAAGCAATCCAGACGTGCCGACAATCAACATCAGTCAGCAAAAAAAATCAAAATCCTCTCAAACTCCATATTTTATAAATTTGTATACCCTTGCAAAGAGAATTATAATTTTGCTCAGAAGTTTGCAATGCATTTCGGACCCTATAAACTATATATATTCTTGATCAGGGCGACGACCTGAGTTGATTGAGCTTTGTCTGTCGGTCCGTCTGTCTGTCTGTCTGTCCGTCTGTCTACGCGAAGTAGTCCTTCAGTTTTGAAGATATCGAGCTGTAATTTTGCTCAGAGTCTTCTTTTTACTAAGCGCTGCAGTATATTGGCACCGACCGGATCGGATGACTATATTTTATAGCTGCCACAGGACCCATCAGTCGAAAAATGGGTCTTATTTGCAATGAAAACGTCCTAAAAACTCTGCCATTATTAATATTATAAAAAAAATTTCCAATACAAACTTTTACGGCGATTCATTAATTTATTAATTTATTAAAACATTTCCATATTTTTCCCATACTTAAATTCTTATAAAATAATGTTTTTGTATAATTTATACTTTTATTTTTCACCCTCCACCTCATTTTCCTATCTTGGGGAATTAATTTCGAAAATGGGAAAAAACATATGTTTCGCAAACTATGCTTTCGGATGATAAAAATAATTTGCATTTCCTTTGGTTGTAAATTTACCAATATCGGAAGCTTCCCAAATTTTATTTCAACGTGCGCGCCTAGATAAATTAAAATAAATGCCAACTCGATAACAGATGCAATTCAACAGGCAACAGGTTGCCATTCGCTTAGGCAATAAAATGAGAAGTCACTTTGGTGAAGATTGGCAACAATGCCGACAATGACAACAATACGAATTTCTATACAAACAGTCTTGGCAACATCACATAAAAATATACAAGAGATACACACACAGAACGAAATGACAGAGAGCGATATACATGCCCTCCCTTTCGCTTGTGTCTTTTCTCTATCGCATTTGTAGCCAAAACAAAACAGCACATTGGTGACGAGCGAAACAAACACGAATTGGTGATGAGTGAGTTGACCGACAGATTACGATGTACTGTTATACTGAGCAGCGACATAAACAGACTGTCTTAAGGAACACTCAAAGGTGAACTGGTATTTAACTGGTTGAAAATGGCTGCTGCAGGGGACGATTCTCTCCCGCCTATGCCATCTGGCATTAAACTGGTTGCAAATGGCTGCAGCCGGGGACAATTGTCACATGCCTATGACATGTCTGTGTAAAATGGACGACTTCAATACGTTGATTTGGATAGGAAGTGCAACCAGCTGCAAGTTTTTAGAGACAGGTATATTTCTGGTTAACTAGACACTTTCCCTGCAGGGTAGGTAGCCGAACTCGCTCTCTTTGCTTGCTTCTTAGATGTCAGTCTGTAAACAACAGTTGCGAGCATGATACAATTATACAAGGTAGTCCACTCGGCAAAATCATAGTCCCTTGATATAAGTGCGAGTGAAAGAGCGTTGAATAGTGAGTGTGAGTGAAACGGCTACACAGTGCGTCGATTAACCCGCGCACGTTGCATGGGGCTAAAAGTTTCCTTAGTTATGACAAGAGTTGTAGTGATTATAATTTTATTTTTATTAGTTTTGAATTTGACATTATTCTTTGTTTTGTTGTTGAACAGCCATTCTTTTGTTTAAGCTCTTAATTCTAAAGAATATACGTATCTCAAAATACAATTTTTTTTATATTTACACTGATATCGACCTGCTCTGCGGCGTTTAACAATGTCTGTTTTACATTTTCGGTTATTTTAAATGTATCTTTAACAATATGTAAAAATATTAATTCTAATTGTTTTATTTTGTTTTTAAATGTCGATGAAGGTTTCATTAGTCCTCCATGCGACACCTCATCTACGTATGTGAATGTCGACTCTTTGGCAAACTCATTAGACAAATTTTATATTTTTATGACGTAACCAGCCAGGTATTCGAGCGACAAGACATTTTTCTGCTTGGCACTTAAGGGTTAAAGCTCTGGAAAAAAACCGTCCGCACACAACCTTTCAGTTCGACAAGCAGGCACGCACTGAAAACAGGGGACCAAAAACCGAACGACTTCGGCAGCCGAGTGGACTACCTTGTATAATTGTATCATGGTTGCGAGCGACGCATCTCCGCGGACGAATTTTTTGTGTACTGCTTCTTAGTTCGCTCTCTTTTGTATTTTTATAAGAAGCTGTGAGAGGGCGAGTGCGGCTACCTAGTTAAGTATGACTTGGTTAGATCTATCCTTCTCTCATCTGTGCCGTGGCTGTACGGACCAGAGATGCTCAGGTTAGTGCTCCAAGGTGTTGACTCAATCAATGCTGCGCACTAAGTGAATCCCAGTACGCTGATGCTCTGCTTTTATAGGCTGCTGGGCGCAGTTGGCTCTGCAGCTGAGTGTGGCAGAGCGCGCGATTTCGATAACAATGGCGTCAGCTGTTAGCAATCGATAGATGGCGCGTTTTGAATGTGCACGCTTGTTTGAAAATGCGCGCGTGATTTGAATCTTTTGTTTCATTACTTCAAAGGAAATTATATAATATGATTTCAGGTCATTAGGTATACTATTAAATAATGGGTGAATATATGTGAATGCAAACTGTGTACGGGGTCCAACTTTATAAAGTGTATAAGTGAATGGATATGTATATGTTAACTGTGTAAGGGTGCCCTTCATCCGATCAAGTTCAAACTCATTTTAAAATATCTATATGAAAATTCAACAATAAATGCATACCCATTGTCGGGTCACGCAACCAAAAAATTGATTTATATCGTCGAACTTTATTGGAACCTAATCGCAAAATATACTAACAAAGCTTGTTAGTCAAACACCCATCATTCGGAAAATTCAAATTTTCAATCCTACACATACAACAATATGGAATAAGTAACAAATTTCGAAAAATATCCCCCAATGGCTGGGTAACTGTTTTCTGAAACTCTTTTGTTTTTCTTCCGATTATTTTTCATTTTCGAACATCTTTATGAAAATTTAACAATATTCTTTGAAATTAAGCTCCTTGGATAAAAAAAAGGATGGTTAAGGTTGTTTTGGTGAAAGTTTAGTTTCCGAGCGATTAGCATCAGGCTTATTTCCGAAGCTTCACATACGAAAATAAGGAATACGTGACTTAAATATTTGGAAATCTACCCCCAAAGTCGGAATACAAGCTTAAAACTGTTGTATGAAACTCATTTGTGGTTCATTTGATTTTTATACACTGTTCCCATTAAAAATTGGAAAACGGGATCATGGTTCTCCGTTGTCCTCCTCATCACTCCCGCAGGCACAGCGTTTCAACTGCATGTGTACGGTCGGCAAGAAAAATAATTTAAAATAAAAATTAAAAGAAATTACTTTTTTAAAACACTTACACAGTTTTGTATTAAGACAAACGGCATAGCGTCTTCTCTCGCCGGCTTTCGAAGAATTACTGCAACGGAGGATGGCAAGGCTGCCACACTGTAAGAAATTTATGTAGAGGTGGGCGCGTGAGCGACTTTTATGCGAACTTTACTAATATAAGAAAACTTAAACTTTCTCAAAAACAGTTCAGACGATTTTGATAAAATATGCATCAAAATGCTTGGAAAATTAATGCTAATCGTTGGCCTTACCGTGCATTGTGGGCCATTGTCTGGGGGATTTTCGATTGCCGCTTGCTCCAGTTCCAATGACTGGTTCCGGTTCGCAAGCTCGCGCCACTCTTATCAGTGGAAAATATGAAGACGAGGCACCCCCACTAATATGCGTTTTTCACAAAAACGGTTCACACGATTGAGCTCCAAATTGGTAGACACACTCTTGAATATCTCTGCTATAAGCTAGTATACCGTGCAATGTGGGCCATTATCTTGGAGCTTAGCAGTTGGCACATAATTATGGACGTAATTTTTTGAAGGTTTTTTGTACGGGACTTTTGTGAGGTTGGTTCACTGATAAGCGTTTATCTCAAAAACTGTTCAGACGATTGAGCTGAGATTTTCAGAGTATATTTTTGAATATGTGCCTGAAGTTTTTGCATACCATGCATATCGGGCCATTATCTGAGAGAGGCGATATAGCCCAAAAGGTGTGGAGCCGATTTTTAGGTGTCAAATTTTCACTACCTGCAATGCTCAAACCCACCCACAGGTCAATAAAAACAGTAGTTCTTGCATTTCTGAACAATTTTGCATTTACAGACCTTTTTTTTTTTTGTATAAATAGAGAGAAATTAAAAAATAAAATATTTCAAAATGTTCCATATTCCGTCGTTCCAATTCGACGCTAAATATCCGACGCTATTTTGCCGCACATGTTCCAAACTATAAACTATTTTAAGCATAGCTCGCAAATGACAGTTTATCGTTTTTTCTAATATGCTCTGCTTCGTAACATAACCGAAAAGATTGTGCAGACACGATCTCTCTCTGAGCGGCTCTCTTTTTTTTGTTTCGAAGCGGTTTTCGCTCAATCGCTTTGCATTGACTAATTCGTGTGACGCTCTCAAATGAGTGTCGCGTGAAGAGTAATACGATTTTCGCTCACACAAAGACTCTCACCAAAAGACAGTTTGACTAAAAAACTCAACAGAAATGATCTTTGCCTTCGTGTGCATGTAAATACATACATATAAATGTACATGAGCATGAAAATAATAAAAAAGACAATGCAATCGGCTGTTAAAAAAAATGTAAAAAAAAATATTTTGTTTTTTAAGGAACAATGTTTATTTTTATTTTGTTTTCAATAATATATATATATTTTTTTAAATGGAGTTTAGTTTAACAACTAATAACGCGTTAAGATTTTCGGCAGATATTGAGCTTCGTCTTTCACTTAAAATAAAATGAATGATATGATATGAATGAATGAATAATATAAATGAAAAAATATAATGCTCCGCACACGCTGAATTTAAAACGCAACTAATATGTATAATGCAAACAAAAAGAACGCAACAATCGTGTGTTTACCAATACATTCTCAAAAGACAATTTGCTTCATTTAACTCAAGCAAACGATCAGTGTTTGTCTTGAGCGAAAAGAAAACAGAAATAACTGTCTTGCTCAGAGCGCGAGCGAGCTAAGTCAGACGCGACAAAATCAGTTTCTGTCTGAGTCTTTTTTATTGTGTGAGTGAAAGACATTTATTTGCAGACAACGAAAAAGTGTCAACAGTTACTTGCGAGCTATGATTTTAAGCCATTAGTACTCAATTCTATCGGAAAAATAGTGAAGAGAACGCTGGCCCGCCAAAAAATTATTTTGTATTGACAACCCTGTTGCTTACAAGTGAGTGGAGTACACAAATATAAATTTAAAAATGACAAACTTTTAATTTTGTAAAAAAAAAATTAAAACTCCGAAAATGATATTGTCACATTTGGCAGGCTTGCTTATTGTTGCTTTCTGCTGCCCTCTGACTTTTGCATTGTTTTTGTGGACAATATTTTAAAATTAATTTTAATTACGTAAAACCCAATTAAATCTTTAATAATATTAATGCAATTCGATCAGTTAAGCATTCAAGCTTTGTTCCTTTTAATTATATTTGACACCAATCTCTTCATTAGCAAAACATAGACCAAATGTCGTCACAAAATTCGCAACATTTGAAAACAACCAAAAGAGGTTTCAGGAACACCGACAATTGCTTTTGGGTTGCTTTTTGGTTGTTAGAGGTTTGTAGAACACGGTCGATAAGGAGAGTCTGGCATCCAAGTCTCAACAGTCGGCAGCGCAAATGTCAACCCTAATACCAACGCTAATGAAAACACCGACCCGTATGTTAATGCTAATGTCAATCTCACCACCAATGCCAACGTCTACGTCAACACTGGTTCCAATTTGATCGATACCGCTAACTTGGCCGCTCATAACGTCATTAACTCTGACCCCACCAACTCGTTCAAATTTTCATAGTAAAAGTTTCATGTCAACAAACAATCTCCGTTAAATGGTCAGGCAGCCCGAGAACATAATTCAATGCCAACGGTGCCAAAAATATCACCACACTATGCGCTATTGTCATCACGACTTCGGCTGCGTTAGATGGTAGTAATTACCCAACAAATATTTAAAGAAAACCTGCAAACACCCCAGCCAAGTGTGGAAATTGTCAGGTAGACCACACTACCAACTTTAAAGGCTGCCACTACTTTCAGCAGATTTGATCGATGAAATACATGTCCCTTAAAGAGAATTCAAGAAACATGAATACTTGTACGGCGGTTGCTGCACCTGCTTCAGCTAATAATGGTCTTAGATCAAGCCCTATCCACCTGTCGTGGGACGGATTAAATTATCGATAGTTGTAAATTTGAATTGCGCGGTCTTTTAGAATTTCCGCAGAACATGGATTTTTGGCCTTACTGTAAAGGGTCACACTGTCTAAGTTAAGCTAATAAAAAGAGACTGTCAAGTAACTGGAGTTAGGAAAAAGACTGCGGTAAGAGAATAAGACTGTAATTGGATTAAGCCTAACCTCATTGTATTTGCACAGAATAAAACACCAGTTTAGAATGAACGTGCCTTGTCACTGGAGTCGTGTCTTTGGACTCTGAACGGCAAACACCAAACCATTTAAGGTAAACTATCGCCACAATGTTAGGTTTTCGTCTATCTGTTTGGAATGAAAACCTCCTAACTAGAAGGGTCAATGAGGTCAAACTGTTTTAACAGCGCAATTTCATCGATATTCTCCTGGTTAGCGAGACAAATTTTAATCTCAACTCTGTCTTCGATATCCCAGGATACTCTATCCACTCTGCAATTAGTATTGTATTAGGTTTGTTAGGATTATATTTTATGTATTTTATATTTCATACTTTTTTCTCTCTGTTTTGTGACTGATGCACTAATTTATAGTACTTATGTACCTGTAGCATTGGGATAATACTGAAATAAAATTAAATTACTTCCAGAAGTCGTATAAGTATTGACGGCACAGCTATATGTATCTTATTATTATTAACTCCCACTTCGACTAGCCATGTGCAAGCGACAAGAGTCATCACCACCGACGCTTGGTTGTTGTTTGCTGAAATCGTTTACTCGCCCAAATAAGAAGACGCCGGGTTGTTCGTGGGTAAAAGCTTATTTATTGGTACTTCTCATGGAGGATGGTCTCAATCTTTGTTGTGCGAGTCGTCTTGCGCTTGTGCCGTCGTGTTTTCTTCCGGATGCAGTGCGTTGATCTTGGTGAATCAGGCCACCAGTTGGTATTTAGTGTTCAATCAACTGCAAAGTTCCCCAGCGATAGCCCCAGGGGCGCCAACATACTCGCCAATTCACACCGAATGCTTGCCGAAGTCTTGCATCACTGTGTGTTAGAGAGAGACACAGTCACATTTTTGCGCTCTCTGCTTGGGGAACCCTGATCTACTGCTCCAAGGTGTTGACTCAAAGAAAATTTTACATAGAAGCACAATTTACTGCGTCGACAACTTTTCACTCAGCTGTTGTCAGCTGTTCGCTGTCATTTTGGCTCTTTGAGTTATTTTTTGACTCTCTGAGTTATTTTTTAAATATGTCCGTCTCGCTCTAACTACCGTGTTTTCCTACGTCGCCAGTAATTTTGAGTAGCAGATTTTGTTGTCACAATGAAGTATCTCCTTGTCACAATAAAGTTTACATCACTGAAATAAGAGAGGCGTTTCAAATTGTGCTTCTATGTTAAATTTTCTTTGGTTGACTTTATCAATGCCGTGCACCAAGTGAAAACTGATGCTCGGATTTTATAGTCTGCTGGGCGCAGTCGCCGGTGGCAGCGATAGCAGCTGATTGTGGCAGAGCGCGCGATTTCGATAACAATGGCGGGCTGCCTATCGTCAGCTGTTAGCAATCGATAGATGGTGCGCGCGTGTTTGTAAATGCGCTCGTGATTTGAATCTTTTGTTTCATTACTTCGAAGGAAATTATTAAATATGATTTCAGGTCATTAATACTTTTAAGTATATACAGGTACAGGTATATACAGGTAATACTATTAAATAATGGGTGAATATATGTGAATGTTTATAAAGGGTCCACCTTTATAAACTGTATAAGTGAATGGATATGTATATGTTAACTGTGTAAGGGTGCCCTTCATCCGAACAAGTTCAAAACTCATTTTAAAATATCTATATGAAAATTCAACAATAACTGCATACCCATTGTCGGGTCACGCAGCCGATAATCCGTGACTCATTTTCGTAATATGTTCCATGGTGCAACTTAACGTAACTAAATTCATTGTTTTGACTTGATGTTGCCCATGGTTTTCTCTTAGACATAAACACACACAAATATTGTAAATTTATCTCCCTATTGTATTTGAATGTAAGTTGCTCTCTGTCGGTTCGCGATCTATTGGCTTGGCATTCTTTCGCTATTCTATTTACTTTCTTCTCGCTTGCATTTTGGGCAGCCGCTGGCTTAGCCTGCCCACACGCATAGTTAGTTGCTTATCGTAGGTTGCAGTGGACAGTTGGTCCACTCTCCTAATTCTTGAACTCAATTGCTAATTGGAGCTTCCAGCTGACAGCCGGTTCCACTCCTAATCAGTCGCTCCTAATCAGACACTTGGTCCCAACTTTCGCTAGTATTCTCGCATCAAAATAAAACCCAAAAATTGATTTATATCGTCGAACTTTATTGGAACCTAATCGCAAAATATACTAACAAAAAAGTTTGTTAATCAAACACCCATCATTCGGAAAATTCAAATTTTCAATCCTACACATACAACAATATGGAATAGGTAACAAATTTCGAAAAATATCCCCCAAAGGCTGGGTGACTGTTTTATGAAACTCTTTTGTTTTTCTTTCGATTAAGTTCGAACTCATTTTCGAACATCTTTATAAAAATTTAACAATGACTGCATACCAATCTTCCTTAAAATTTAGCTCCTTGGATAAAACAAGAAAGAAAGTCGGTCAAGCCCGACTATAACATACTCTGTTCCCTTAAAGTCGCAGCTCGCATTTGCTCACGAGTTATACTCGCTCATCTCTAAGTTTAACTCTCTTTCTCTCTCTCTCACTAAGATTGCCGTTCAATAGAATGCTGCGGTGATGGGTGGGGGGTGGTGGGTGTTTACTGGCCGTTTTTTGCTCATAGCTTGAGTATCGTTCATCCGATCTTTATCATTCCTTCAGCAAATCGATAAATAAGTTTACAAGGTATCTCTAGAAGGTACGAACGATCTATCTTCAAAACTGTAGGAGATATGACGTTTTTTCCAAATTACGGGGGCGGGAGGGGGCGTGGCAAAAATTGAAAATAAACTTGGTCTGCCTGCAAGTATAAGATATATATGCCCCATACATGTCAAACCTCTATCTCTTACCATCTCTGAGATCTCTTCGTTCATACGGACGGACGGACAGACGGACATGGCTATATCGAATCGGCTGTTGATGCTGATCAAGAATATATATTCTTTATAGGGTCGGAAACGATTCCTTCTCCCTGTTACATACTTTTGCACAAACTTAATATACTCTATGTACCTTCGGTACAGAGTATAAAAAGAATGGTTAAGGTTGTTTGGTGGAAGTTTAGTTTCCGAGCGATTAGCTTCACATACGAAAATAAGGAATACGTGACTTGAATATTTGGAAATCTACCCACAAAGTCGGAATACAAGCTTAAAACTTTTGTAAGAAACTCATCCTTGGAAAAGGGGATCATGAAGTGAGTAAAAGTATGTAACAGCCAGAAAGAAGCTTCTCCGACCCTATAAAGTATATATATTCTTGATCAGCATCAACAGCCGAGTTGATATAGCCATGTCCGTCTGTCTGTATGAACGCGTCAATCTCAGAGACTATAAGAGATACAGTTAAAAATTTTTACATTTCCATAGGTGTATACCGTACCCAGATCAAGTTTGTTTCAGTTTTGGAAAATCCGGGATTATGCCAGACATCTCAAAGACGATGGCAGGACGCATATCATTTCTCGATATCTGTACAATTGACTTGTAGGCCTCCTACTCGATCTGCACCTGTTCCAAGTCACATATGTACGTGTCTCAAACGCGGAATAATTTGATCCTCGCATAACACCTTGAACCGGCATCAAAATATCTGTGTTCCTGTTGCTCATCAGAGTTGGTAAATTATTTTTGGCAAAACGCACTTTGAATTTTTTTTTTGTAAACCAATCAAAACAGTTGACTACCAGTGTGGCCGTTTCTGTATTTGGCCACTTTGGCTTATATATGGGCTTACTAAATATTTATGAGAATGAAGTTGATGGTAAGCGACCTTTCTAAATTGTAGAATTTGAGTATTGCCGGCTCTAGGTCAAGTAAAACACACAAATATGTATGATGTTTTCCAACATATTTCGGTTGCTCCTCGGAAACCATCTTCACGGACACTACAAAAATAATTTACCAATTACAATTTAACATTAATTCAATCAAAACAAAAAAGATTTTAACACACACACATTTTAAATCATGTGGTAAGGTTTTATTTAAATATATGTATGCATAAGCTTAATAGTTATATTTATTTTGTTATTTTCTTAC
Organism: Lordiphosa magnipectinata; assembly: GCA_037044535.1. Classification (NCBI taxonomy): domain Eukaryota; kingdom Metazoa; phylum Arthropoda; class Insecta; order Diptera; family Drosophilidae; genus Lordiphosa; species Lordiphosa magnipectinata. Next base: position 42,031 of record JBAMBO010001840.1, read on the forward strand.
AGACTTTTGTGATCAAGGGCATTCAGAGGAAGAGCGCTCTCCTCCCTCGCCGCCAACTAAACTAAACAAAAAATAAAGCGCAAGGCCAAGGACTATCAAAAGAGCAGTAAGAAGATGGCTGAGTCGGCCACCGACCAAGAAAAGGCTGTTGACCTCGAAAATGAAGAATTGGTTGACACCGAAGTAAGAGTCTATCCTCTTCGCAATGGAAGTGGTTTTGTTAGAAAAAGGTATACTCCACGGATAATACTATATACTAGGTTTAATGTTAACAGAGATAGGGAAAACTATTTAAGGGAAATAGTAAGTAAGTAGAACTAATAGACAGAAATTGCGAAGAGTTTTGTTCCTTAAATCAGGAGTCTATTGATGAGAGTTAACACATTTCATTCGAGATTAATCGATCCCAAGCTCATTATTATTGACGAGATTTCCATGGTAGGTGCTAAATTGTTTTCCGGCTTAGACTCAAGACTGAAACAAAAAAAGTGCTTTAAAAGTCCAAGACAGTTTGGGGATATCTATTATCGTGTTCGGCGATCTAAGACAGTTACGAACTGTGGGCGACAATTAGGTTTTCGAAGTCAATTCCACAGATCCCTACAGCGCATTATATGCGTCACTTTGGGAACATTTTGGATTTTTTGCGCTGACCGAATTAATACGTCAGCAGGAGGATCAGTCGTTTGCATTAGCTTTAATAAATATGACATTAGGACAAATGAGAGAAGAGGATATTGGCTTAATTAGGTTACGTATTTTAGGAGAGAGAGAGAGATGTACTTGCTGATGCCATTAATCTTTGTAGCACAAATCACGGTGCCGATTCTTTTAGTGAGTTAAAACTGAACTCATTACCGACAGATTAGTTCATATCAACAGCACCGGATGCAGTTAATCCTAGTAGTTTACGTGAAGCGAATAGGACTCTAATTTTAGAATCTGTCAACGGCTTCAAAGTTTCACTACTGCTTGGTTTGGGTTTATCCCTTATTTTAAGGACGACAGCAAAGTATTTGGTGACTGTTAATATAGACACCGCAGATGGACTAATCAATAGAGCAACAGGTATACTAAAACAGATAGATTAAGACACAAACAGTCATTCGATGAAAGCCCTATAACTCCACTTTTAGGAGATGTGCTCAAATAGGACCACCATGAAGGACACATATTCAAGGGTATCTACAACAAATTTGATCCAAATCGTGTGAACCGTTTTTGAGAAAAACGCCTTTAAGTAGGGGTGCATTGGCTAGATATTTAAAAATTACAAGAAGGCCGCCACTTCATCAGTCGGAACCAGTCATGGAACTAGTTATAAAAACATTGCTTGTTAAGTTAAATTAAGCTAAATTAAGTCGTTGTGAACAACAAAAAAGAAGTCTCAATAAAATATTTTACTTCAAACCAATTTAGTATGACCATAAAAATCCTTGCAAACTTTTCTTTTTAAGATTGCGGGATAACTAGGAGATGTGCCAACATGCACGATATGTCAAAAGATGCGCATTTTAGTAACCTATTTTATAAAAAAAGAATCATCATCGTCTGAATAGATTTCGAGAAACTAATTTTTCCTTTTTTCTCAGTCACTGAAAGTGATAAGTCACAACTACATAACAACGCTTTTAAGACTTTCCGGCAACTCTACTGCGTGCAATGGAATTTCGGACCAAAACAAAAACACAACAAAAACAATTTCAACAACGCGTATTAAGCCGATCGTCCAAAATGAAAATTAACTTAAATAATATAAGATGCATTAAGGGATCGGTAAGTGTTCTGTTTGTTACCTGGAATTTCAACAAAACAGTTCCTTAAACAATTAAATCTATGCAAATTAGATTTGAGGTATATGCATGTATATGCATGAATAAATAAAACTAATATTTATTTGTACTTATAGGTTACCATCAATTTACCTCCAATGGCTACGAATGGGCGTGTATCCAACCATGGAGCGGTTCAGAAGGCAGGCACCAAACATGGTCAGCAACGTGGTGGTCGTCGTGGGGGGCGCGACAAGGAGAATGAAGGTTAAGACGGAGGCAATAACACTTTGCGTCCTCCCAACGATGCAGGTGGACGTGGCACGGGGGGCCAAGCTACCCGTCCTCTCACCGGGAAAGGAGGACGTGGTGGGGGTGGCCGACACCGCCGAACTGGGCGCCATATTAGTCGCCGTCCACAGGAGCTGGAGACCATTGTTAAGGCCGAAGTGGTGGAGGAAGTCGAAATCATCGATCTCACCGATGAGCCAGGCCCAAGCCCTCCTGGTCCCCAGGACGCTATTAACTTAATTGATATAAGTGAACTAAGCATTAATTAAGGTTTTTTTTAACAGTATATACATATGTATATTAACAAACAATATTAAAAAAAAAACCCTAAAATATCTATATATATTAAACTCATTTCCGCACCACCAATGAGGTAGAGTTTATGGCGCTCTTTTTTTAAAGTAGGACTAGTCCACATCGAACACAGCAGACTGTTAGCATAAGAATGCTTCGCTAAGATGGCCTTTTGATCAAAAGCAGTTCAAGTTCAAGTTTTCCTTTTATATTTAAATATAACTTACAGGCCAAAAAAAATGCAGCAACTAAATATTAAAGTATATAGCTTTTGTTTGGATTTATAAAATTAATTTGTAAATTGATGTTTTATTTATGTTATGTTTTAAATTTAATAAGTTGTGTAATTTGATTGTTGAAATTGTTTTTGTTGTGTTTTTGTTTTGGTTCGCCTCTGCTAGCAGAATAACGGCGAAATTCCTTTGCACGCAGTAGAGTCGCCGAGAACAAAATTCAATGCCAACGGTGCCAAAAATATCACCACACTATGCGCTATTGCCATCACGACTTCGTCTGCGTTAAATGGTAGTAATCACCCAACAAATATTTGAGGAAAACCTGCAAACACCCCTGCCAAGTGTGGAAATTGTCAGGTAGACCACACTACCAACTTTAAAGGCTGCCACTACTTTCAGCAGATTTGATCGATGAAATACATGTCCCTTAAAGAGAATTCAAGAAACATGAATACTTTTGCGGCGGCTGCTGCACCTGCTTCAGCTAATAATGGTCTTAGATCAAGCCCTATCCACCTGTCGTGGGACGGATTAAATTATCGATAGTTGTAAATTGGAATTGCGCGGTCTTTTAGTATTTCCGCTGAATATCGATTTTTGGCCTTACTGTAAAGGGTCACACTGTCTAAGTTAAGCTTATAAAAAGAGAATGTCAAGTAACTGGAGTTTGGAAAAAGACTGCGGTAAGAGAATAAGACTGTAATTGGATTAAGCCTAACCTCATTGTATTTGCACAGAACAAAACACCACTTTAGAATGAACGTGCCTTGTCACTGGATTCGTGTCTTTGGACTCTGAACGGGTTGAAATTGCACTCCTTCTCCCGGTGTTACGACACCAAACCATTTAAGATAAACTATCGCCATAATGTTAGGTCTTCGTCCATCTGTTTGGAATGAAGACCTCCTAACTAGAAGGGTCAATGAGGTCAAACTGTTTTTACAGCGCCATTTCATCGATATTCTTCTGGTTAGCGAGACTAATATTAATCTCAACTCTGTCTTCGATATCCCAGGATACTCTATCCACCCTGCAATAAGTATTATATTAGTTTTGTTTGGATTATATTTTATGTATTTTATATTTCATACGAATTTTGTATTTCGTTATCTCTTGTGAACTCTCTGTTTTGTAACCGAGGCACTAATTTATAGTATTTATGTACCTGTAGCATTGGGATAATACTGAAATAAAATAAAATTAAATTACTTCCAGAAGTCGTATAGGTATTGACGGCACAGCTATATGTATCTCACATATATCATTACCTCCCACTTCGACTAGCCATGTGCAAGCGACAAGAGTCTCAATCACCGCCGACCATGGTCCTTTGACCATTGTCGCTTGTTACTGGCCACCTGGCCCGCGTCATAATTGATACAAATTTCGCAGACTTCTTCGAGGAAATCGGCACCAGCTTCCCCATAGGAGCCGACTGGAATGCCAAACATCGTCTGTGGGGCAATTATAGCTCCTGTCCCAGAGGTAGGCTTCTGAGGGATTTCGTAACGACATCTTTTCGTGGCACGGCCGTAGCTCGCCGTTGCCAGGGTTTGTCACAGATATTATTTGTTTGTGCTTGGTTCTTGTTTGCTGGAATCGTTCACTCGCCCAAATAAGAAGACGCCGGGTTGTTCGTGGGTAAAAGCTTATTTATTGGTACTCGGGCCAGGGGACGGTTCAGTTCATCTCGACCCTTGGCCGTGTGAGCAGGCCACCCCAGTGACCGGGAGTCGTTCCAAGCCTTGATCAACGACCATCTAATATCAACACTGAACATTTGCTCGGTCAGAAAGTTCAGTTTGCAACTGCAACAGTCTTTGTCTCAAACTTAACCCTGTTCCACTCCCACCCATCAGCCATGGTATGGCGGAAACAAAATACAGCGCAGCTGACAGAGAAGAGGGACTGCGCAAATGTTGGATCTATCCTTCTCTCATCTGTGCCTTGAGTTGTTGGAACGCGCCTACACGCGTGTGCCGTGGCTGTACGGACCAGAGCTGCAGTGGTGCGACTTGTTGCTTGCCTGAAAATCGCACAAGACTCCTTTGAGTGGGGCAGTTGGTACCTACTGGCATAGAAAAATGAATATAGAAACGCAAGCTGCTGCGTCGACAAGTTTTCACTCGGAAAGTGAACAGCTGATCGAGGCAAGTCAGGGGCGCGCGATTTGAATTTTCGAACTAAATTCGAATTTTTAGCTGGCGTAAGGCGCGCGTGCGTTAGAAGAGTAGAGCTAGTGAGGGCTAAAAAAGTGAATTTATTCACTTGATTTAGACATTTTGGGTTTAAATGGATTAGTTTAAGTGGTTTTAATGATAGGGATTGATAATTATATATTGTATTTACATATTGTCATCCTTACATATGCTCGAAATTGCTTAATAAACGGTAAAAATAGGAAAAAAAAATTTTTATTTTATAAATGGATTTAGCATGGTTATTTAAGTAAGGGGTTAATCATCTGTTGTTACAACTTGTAATATTTAGTTAATAAGGAATTAAATTTACATCGAGTTTGCCTTGAGATAAATTTCAGCCAACTCTGTAATATTAACAGAGGTTCTCTCGCTCTCACGCTCCGTTAACAGAGATTTGCTCATTCACTCAACCAATTTCCCCAGTATTTCACCCTACTTTCTGCTATTTAAAATCGCTCAAACTATTAACAGTCAAAATATCGTTGCGATGTTAAAAATTAAACATAACATTGCCTTCCTAACAGACATTCAAATTCAAATTTCAAATTTTAAATTACAATTTAAAGATCAAGATGCATATATATGGTGACTAGCAAGTACTCGGCGTGCGTGGCTACGCCCTATACGTCATCTTCATAATCTAACTGATAACCTAGCTCACAATACAATTTTGAATAATTTCTACATATTTTTGTCCTAATTCCGGTGTTCCAAGCTTAAGAAAACGAAATTTCCAAGCTTGAGCCTCAATTAGACGCTATCCATCACTTAATTTGCAATGTCTTCATTGTGTTGTATTTGTGCAGACGCTAAAAATGGTAAGTACAAATATGTACATTTATTTATTATTTATTAGATTAATTATAACGGCACTAATATACTAATCTTTTTTCTTACAGTTTCAGATTAATTATAATATTAATGGTGCTGATCGCAGCACCATTAATTATGGAGCAACCCAAGGAGGCGGTAGTGGTGGTGGCGGCACACGTGGAGGCCGTGGCGGCGGACATCGTGGTGTCCACCAAGGCGGTGTGCGCCGACGTGGAGGCGGTTACCGCGGACGTGGTGGCGGCGGTGTCCATGTAGGCCGCGGACGAGGCCGTGGTGGTGGCCGCAGAGGTGGTGGCCGCAGAGGTGGTGGCAGCAGAGGTGGTGGTGGCAACGGTGGCAACGGCGGCAACGGCGGAGGTGGCAACGGCGGAGGTGGCAACGGCGGAGGTGGCGGTGGCGGTGGCGGCAACGGCGGTGGCGGCAACGGTGGAGGCGGCAATGGTGGAGGCGGCAACGGTGGAGGCGGGAACGGCGGAGGTGGCAACGGCGGAGGTGGCAGCAGCGGCTCTTCCGCTTTGGCCCCTTTTGCACTGCGGGCCAGCAGCCTTAATAATCCGGCCATCGTCGAGGGCATGGCAGGAATGTCCCTCAACGAATCAACAACGAACAGAATCAGACTGCCAGTGCCCCAAATCCCCGGGCTGCCTCGTAGGGTTAGGAATAGCTTAAAAAACTATGTTCAACATACTTTAAATCAATATTTGCAGTAATTTGTATTAAAAAAAGAAAAACAACAACATAAATGACTCCAAATTCATCACGTCTCTCTCTCTCACTAAGATTGCTGCTGAACGCAATGCTTAGGTTATGGGTGGGGTGGGTGGTGGGTGTTAACTGACCGTTTTTTGCTCATAACTTGAGTATCGTTCATCCGATCTTTATCATTCCTTCAGCAAATCGATATATAATTTTGATTACTAGATATCTTTAGAAGGTACGAACAATCTATCATGAAAACTGTGGGAGATTTGACGTTTTTTCTAAATTGCAGGGGCGGGTATAAAAATCTTATATATGGGCATTTCTCAAATGTCGAATGCGACATTCGTACGCATTTAAAGTGAAGAAAAGAATATGCCAAAACATTATTTTATTTTGACTAGAGACGAAACTTATAGCTCTTGATTAGCACTATAATTGGTGCTAAAGTTCATTTTGGGCAATTGTTTGTTTTTACGATAATTACAAAAAACCAATGCATTCGCATGCGACAAAAACAGAAGTCAATTTCAAGGCGACCAATACTGATCTATTGTGCCCCCATACTTAGTTTACAACTCTTCTAGCAGCCCTATCTCCTGTACGAATGTCAGGATTTTCGTCGGTTCTAGGTTACTTATATTGTTGGGGGGTAAGCTGTGTTCCCCAAATGTACTGAATCTGCGCCTCGCTAGAGCATCGCAGTATGCTAGTTTATGCTCTGACGAATCCTCCTTCTCTTCACAGTATCTACAATTGCAGTGGCCCGTGTAGTGCCCTGTTAGGATTCGGAAGGCATTCTTTCGTTGTGTGATTTATTTGTGGAACCATTTGAGGTTGTGGTCCACCAGTAGTAGTAGTACAAAGGACTAAGGAAACCTTTAAATAAATCCATTACAGCATAGTGCAGTACAACTAATTTGTATTACACTAACAACATTATGTTGCATACGTTAGTATGTGCCTCACCACGCATGATTTGAATTACATGAATGAATTACACGGTAAACAAAAATCATATGGTCGCTTTCATTCACTCCCAGGCAATTTACCATGCCTCCAACAACGGGCAAGAACAACGCCATATGAGTGAGCAGTCCAACATGATCCAGCACCAAGCAACAATTCGAACGACAATAGCAACATTTGCATTTATCTAATCTCAGGATGGCCTAACATCACTCCAAATTGAGCGCCGTCCTAACATGCCTCTCTATGTTAGATTCTCTCTGCTACTGGTCGATATACTGCTCGAAGGTGTCGACTGGATCAATGCCGCGCACGAAGTGGAAAGCCAGTACGCTGATGCTCTGGTTTTATAGGCTGCTGGGCGCAGTCGTACGCGGCAGCGGTCCCAGCTGATTGTGGCAGAGCGCGCGATTTCGATAACAATGGCGGGCTGCCTATCGTCAGCTGTTAGCAAACGATAGAAGGTGCGCGCTTGTTTGAAAATGCGCGCGTGATTTGAATCTTTTGTTTCATTACTTCAAAGGAAATTATAAAATATGATTTCAGGTCATTAGGTAATACTATTAATTAATGGGTTTAATATATGTGTATGCAAACTGTGAACAGGGTCCACCTTTATAAAGTGTATAAGTGAATGGATGTGTATATGTTAACTGTGTAAGGGTGCCCTTCGTGCGGCTTATATACATGGAATATTTATAGGAATACGATAAGTAAGTATATTAGTATAAGATAATTATGTACGTATGAGATAAGTATTAACGTGCGGGTGGTGCGCTTCGTGCGGCTTCGCTGAAAACTGTATAGCGAAATTAATGTGGCGCTTCGTGCTTTTGTCAAACTGTGTATGTCTATATGTGCTTAAACTATTGTCTCTCGGGGATACGTCAATCAGTATTTTGCGAGCTTTTGGTTCGTCGCAAGTTCAACCTGACTGACTCACTGACTGACTGCTGACTGCCGCTCAGCCCAAACCATAACAGATAGGAAGCTGAGTTTTTCACATTAGTTTTATCTTATGCTGAAAGTGAGTACTAAGATCAGATTATGGGAAATATTGTCAGAACATGTGGAAAATTCGTGGAAAACTGTTGTAAGAAAGGTTTTTTGTTTTTTATCCGATCAAGTTCAAACCCATTATACACTTGAAAAGTGTATTATAATTTTGCCCAGGAGTTTGTAACGCATAGAAGGAATCATTTCCGACCGCATAAAGTATATATATTCTTGATCAGCATGACGAGCTGAGTCGATTAAGCTTTGTCCGTCCGTCATTCCGCCTGTCTGTTTCTACACGAACTAGTCCCTCAGTTTTGAATCTGTCGAGCTGAATTCTTACACTTCTTTTGGCTGCACGCTGCTAGTATGTCGGAACCGCCCGGATCGGATGAATACTTCTTGTAGCTGCCATAGAGACTATCGTTCGAAAAATGGGCTTTTTTGAGAAAACTTTTTTTGATTTCAATGTTAGCAACGCAGGTAATAGCAGACGAATTAAGTTTTTTTGAACTTAAGGTATGCGGATTTTTATCCTTTCCCTTTTGATTTTTAAGATAAATCAATTGATGTTTTTGGGCTTATATCCGTAGACTTTTTTTCAAATTGGAACAAAATTTTTCAATTGTCCTTAATTGGGATACATGGGGGGTTTTGCAACTTGGGTACATATTGTATATTATCAATATATCAAGTATCTCCAGTGTTGTTTTGGCATAGTGAGCAGGTGCTAAATCGGTCCAAAAGACCGTGTATCATTCGCATGAAGCTTTTCAATAAATTGTTTAAGCACTGAAAGGCAATGGTCTTTGTAAATCGTCGAATTAACAGCTAATTCTGCCTTGAAAACGACGGGTTTGCTAATGCCACTTTCACTTAAGGACAGCCGCAGTAAATCCTTCTTAGGATACTTGGTTTTTGTGATTTGAGTGACATTTACAGGTGGTTTTGTGTTAGAAAGCTTGAAATAGTGCATGGGTGTCCACTCGTGGCCCTCTTCTGTGAAATAAGTCTCGTCATCCATAATACAAACTTTTGACGAGTTTGAAGAGAACAAATTTCTTTAAAGTGCTCTTTGCCGATGATTAATGGTTTTCCTTTGGTGTTCAGAAACAGTAGGCACGGTTTTTTTTTAGAACAATTGATTACTCCCACGTCTTTAATATATTTTTGTATAGTTTTGTCACTCTAATTATAGCTTTTTGCCAGCGCACGATATGATTTGGCTGTGCGACCCACAATTTCATACTTTGATTTAGCTCTTAATTCAGATCGCTATAAGTTGAATTTTTCTCCGGATCCAAGTTTTTTCCATATTTGGTTTCCACTCTTACATTCTTGAATCCCATTGCCGAAAAATAATGAAATATTTAATTTTTCGTCTGCTTTGGGTTGTTGGGGCAATATTTGCAAATTTGCTTTCGACGCTCTGCTGCATTCAATTACATAATTGCTACTGTGCGTTATTTAGAAAGCTCATCTTTGGTGTAATGCATGCTGAAATAGTACCGATTCTTTTGCAATAATTTGTTTTCTGCTTGTCTGTGTTGAAACTTTGTGACTGCCTTTATAAAAATGTTCGTATTTCAATCCGCATACCTTAGAGATGGTGATTGTTAAAAAAAAAACAGCATTTCATTGCATCCAAGTGCCGCAAGAAGCCGCTATTTAGTAACATGTATTCTTTCCTTGCGTTGGAGAAGCTGTAACTGACAGACGGACATGGCTATATCAACTCAGCTCGTCATGCTGAAAAACAGAAGTCAATTTCAAGGCGACCAATACTGATCTATTGTGCCCCCATACTTAGTTTACAACTCTTCTAGCAGCCCTATCTCCTGTACGAATGTCAGGATTTTCGTCGGTTCTAGGTTACTTATATTGTTGGGGGGTAAGCTGTGTTCCCCAAATGTACTGAATCTGCGCCTCGCTAGAGCATCGCAGTATGCTAGTTTATGCTCTGACGAATCCTCCTTCTCTTCACAGTATCTACAATTGCAGTGGCCCGTGTAGTGCCCTGTTAGGATTCGGAAGGCATTCTTTCGTTGTGTGATTTATTTGTGGAACCATTTGAGGTTGTGGTCCACCAGTAGTAGTAGTACAAAGGACTAAGGAAACCTTTAAATAAATCCATTACAGCATAGTGCAGTACAACTAATTTGTATTACACTAACAACATTATGTTGCATACGTTAGTATGTGCCTCACCACGCATGATTTGAATTACATGAATGAATTACACGGTAAACAAAAATCATATGGTCGCTTTCATTCACTCCCAGGCAATTTACCATGCCTCCAACAACGGGCAAGAACAACGCCATATGAGTGAGCAGTCCAACATGATCCAGCACCAAGCAACAATTCGAACGACAATAGCAACATTTGCATTTATCTAATCTCAGGATGGCCTAACATCACTCCAAATTGAGCGCCGTCCTAACATGCCTCTCTATGTTAGATTCTCTCTGCTACTGGTCGATATACTGCTCGAAGGTGTCGACTGGATCAATGCCGCGCACGAAGTGGAAAGCCAGTACGCTGATGCTCTGGTTTTATAGGCTGCTGGGCGCAGTCGTACGCGGCAGCGGTCCCAGCTGATTGTGGCAGAGCGCGCGATTTCGATAACAATGGCGGGCTGCCTATCGTCAGCTGTTAGCAAACGATAGAAGGTGCGCGCTTGTTTGAAAATGCGCGCGTGATTTGAATCTTTTGTTTCATTACTTCAAAGGAAATTATAAAATATGATTTCAGGTCATTAGGTAATACTATTAATTAATGGGTTTAATATATGTGTATGCAAACTGTGAACAGGGTCCACCTTTATAAAGTGTATAAGTGAATGGATGTGTATATGTTAACTGTGTAAGGGTGCCCTTCGTGCGGCTTATATACATGGAATATTTATAGGAATACGATAAGTAAGTATATTAGTATAAGATAATTATGTACGTATGAGATAAGTATTAACGTGCGGGTGGTGCGCTTCGTGCGGCTTCGCTGAAAACTGTATAGCGAAATTAATGTGGCGCTTCGTGCTTTTGTCAAACTGTGTATGTCTATATGTGCTTAAACTATTGTCTCTCGGGGATACGTCAATCAGTATTTTGCGAGCTTTTGGTTCGTCGCAAGTTCAACCTGACTGACTCACTGACTGACTGCTGACTGCCGCTCAGCCCAAACCATAACAGATAGGAAGCTGAGTTTTTCACATTAGTTTTATCTTATGCTGAAAGTGAGTACTAAGATCAGATTATGGGAAATATTGTCAGAACATGTGGAAAATTCGTGGAAAACTGTTGTAAGAAAGGTTTTTTGTTTTTTATCCGATCAAGTTCAAACCCATTATACACTTGAAAAGTGTATTATAATTTTGCCCAGGAGTTTGTAACGCATAGAAGGAATCATTTCCGACCGCATAAAGTATATATATTCTTGATCAGCATGACGAGCTGAGTCGATTAAGCTTTGTCCGTCCGTCATTCCGCCTGTCTGTTTCTACACGAACTAGTCCCTCAGTTTTGAATCTGTCGAGCTGAATTCTTACACTTCTTTTGGCTGCACGCTGCTAGTATGTCGGAACCGCCCGGATCGGATGAATACTTCTTGTAGCTGCCATAGAGACTATCGTTCGAAAAATGGGCTTTTTTGAGAAAACTTTTTTTGATTTCAATGTTAGCAACGCAGGTAATAGCAGACGAATTAAGTTTTTTTGAACTTAAGGTATGCGGATTTTTATCCTTTCCCTTTTGATTTTTAAGATAAATCAATTGATGTTTTTGGGCTTATATCCGTAGACTTTTTTTCAAATTGGAACAAAATTTTTCAATTGTCCTTAATTGGGATACATGGGGGGTTTTGCAACTTGGGTACATATTGTATATTATCAATATATCAAGTATCTCCAGTGTTGTTTTGGCATAGTGAGCAGGTGCTAAATCGGTCCAAAAGACCGTGTATCATTCGCATGAAGCTTTTCAATAAATTGTTTAAGCACTGAAAGGCAATGGTCTTTGTAAATCGTCGAATTAACAGCTAATTCTGCCTTGAAAACGACGGGTTTGCTAATGCCACTTTCACTTAAGGACAGCCGCAGTAAATCCTTCTTAGGATACTTGGTTTTTGTGATTTGAGTGACATTTACAGGTGGTTTTGTGTTAGAAAGCTTGAAATAGTGCATGGGTGTCCACTCGTGGCCCTCTTCTGTGAAATAAGTCTCGTCATCCATAATACAAACTTTTGACGAGTTTGAAGAGAACAAATTTCTTTAAAGTGCTCTTTGCCGATGATTAATGGTTTTCCTTTGGTGTTCAGAAACAGTAGGCACGGTTTTTTTTTAGAACAATTGATTACTCCCACGTCTTTAATATATTTTTGTATAGTTTTGTCACTCTAATTATAGCTTTTTGCCAGCGCACGATATGATTTGGCTGTGCGACCCACAATTTCATACTTTGATTTAGCTCTTAATTCAGATCGCTATAAGTTGAATTTTTCTCCGGATCCAAGTTTTTTCCATATTTGGTTTCCACTCTTACATTCTTGAATCCCATTGCCGAAAAATAATGAAATATTTAATTTTTCGTCTGCTTTGGGTTGTTGGGGCAATATTTGCAAATTTGCTTTCGACGCTCTGCTGCATTCAATTACATAATTGCTACTGTGCGTTATTTAGAAAGCTCATCTTTGGTGTAATGCATGCTGAAATAGTACCGATTCTTTTGCAATAATTTGTTTTCTGCTTGTCTGTGTTGAAACTTTGTGACTGCCTTTATAAAAATGTTCGTATTTCAATCCGCATACCTTAGAGATGGTGATTGTTAAAAAAAAAACAGCATTTCATTGCATCCAAGTGCCGCAAGAAGCCGCTATTTAGTAACATGTATTCTTTCCTTGCGTTGGAGAAGCTGTAACTGACAGACGGACATGGCTATATCAACTCAGCTCGTCATGCTGATCAAGAATATATATACTTTATGTGGTCGGAAATGCTTCTTCTTTGCGTTCCAAACATCTGGACTATTTTAATATACCCTCTACAAGGGTATAAAAATAGTGTACAAGTATGTACACGTACACCCAGCGCCCCAAATATAGTCTAAATATTCACATACTTTTATGTTTTCTTGCTTGGGGTTTCTACAAATGTTTTCCGAATTGCCCAATTATTTTTATACCCTGTTCCCATTAAAAATGGGCAAAGGGGATCATGAAGTCTTGATCAGCATCAACTGCCGAGTCGATGTAGCCATGTCCGTCTGTCCGTCAGTCTGTCTGTCTGTATGAACTTGTCGATCTCAAAGATCAGAAGAGCTAGAGACACAAATTTTGGCATGCACATAGGTGCATACCGTACCCAGATCAAGTTTGTTTCAGATTTTGAATATATCCCCCCCTCCCCCCTTAAAACGAAAAAAAACTGTCAAAGCCACAATTTTAAGGTTACAACCTGGTGGCTTAATATAAGTATACCATCCTAGGCCCTATATCTAAATACTCTCAAAAGGAAAATAAGATACGAGCAAAAACACAAAAGTTATTAAGCAATTAAGCTTATGGGAGCGGGGGAGGGGGGCCGGTATGCAGTCCGCAGGCCGCGTGTGAGCGCGTGTGTGTCGGTGTGTTCGCACGCGTTTGTGTGTGTGTATGCGAGTGTGTTTGTATGTGGTTCTCAATTAAACAAGGTATTTTGTAGTCGGGAAACTCGACTACAGCGCTCTTACTTGTTTTTACTTATTAATGGACTATTTTTAAATAAAAGTGCATAGCAATTTTTATTTTATGAATGTTAGTTTTTTAGAAAAAGTTTTTTTTCCAGACCCATATTAGTTTTGGTGACTTTTCATAATTATGACAACTTTAAGAAAAAAAATTATAATAATTATAATAGTGCATATGCTCAACAAATAATGATTTTTTTCCAAAAGTATACTTAATTTGCTATAATCTAGTATATATTTTGTATCAAATTAATGTTAATTTTTTTTTTTTAATTTATATTAGTACTTTGTTGTACCCCCTTTTGCTTTAATTACACATTTTACCCTATTGGGCATCGAATTGTACAAAGCGCTTAAATATTCCTCAGTGATATCCTCGAACCATACTTTTTCTATCACATCCTTCAATTCTACCATGGTTTTAGGCTTCCTTTTTTTTTATTTCCGCAGCCATAATGGCCCAGACATTCTCTATTGGGTTGAGGTCAGGGCTGTTTCCGGGCCAATTTAGGGACTTTATGCCCAATTCTTCCTTCAAAATTGTTATCTTCGTTAAGAAGAAGGTCAAAATTAATTGATTAAGTTGTTTTAATAACAAAAGCTCACTTAATTACTTACAGATCGAGCCCGATGGCAAGGTGCAGAATCATCTTGAAAAATAGTATCATCTTCTTTCTCACTTATTGCCTCAATGCTAGGCACAACTCCACTTAAAATTATATCTTTATATTTTTCCGCATTCACCATACCCTGAATCATTAAAATTAATTCAGTTTTATATTTAGATATGCATCCTCATATCATAATGTATGGTGAATGCTTAACGGTTCCCACACAGCAATTTTCCAAATATCGTTCGCTCTTTCTACGGCGCACCTTGCAAGAGCCATCGGGTCCAATGAGATTGAGTTTGGACTCATCCGAAAATAAGACCCGTGACCATTCGGAATCACCCCAATTTTTTTTTCCTTGGCCCAGTTTAGCCGATTTTCCCTTATTCTTTTATTTAGGAGTGGCTTTTTTGTAGGTGTCCTTGCCATTAAACCCACTTCATTTAAACGACGGTGAATTGTTCGGGTCGAAACATCCTTTGCAAATTGTTGCCGTACCTCAGATGCTATCTCAACTGCATTTTTAAAGCGATCCTGCAGGCTCGTTTTCATGATAATACGATCTTCTCGTGCTGTGGTGCATTTTTTTATTCCCGATCCTTGCTTCCTTTCCACTTCACCTGTCTCACGATATTTTTATAAAAATCGACGCACTGAACTTTCATTACAACCTGTCTGAGCTGTTATTTGACGATTTGGTACATTTTGTTCAGATAATAAAATAATTCTCTTCTCCCGAATACTGAACTGCTTTCCTTTAGGCATACCTTTAAAGGTGTCTTCAAAAATAAAATTCTAGAAAAAGATATTTTGACAACTGAGCTCTTTTAATGACGAATCTATGTGAAGAATATTTAAGGGAACCCCCCAAAAAAAAAAATAGGAGCATAGAACGACATTTAGAGAAATCCCCGCATAGTGATGGCAAAAATTCATATATTTTCGAGCTGCATTTTTTTTTTGTGGCGCCGGGTGTATAAGGCTTGTTGGCGCCTACTTTAACAACCTATCGTACGGTCTTGCGTGTTCTTAGAAGCAAGTCTGACTGAAAACTGATTTGGCGAGCGCTTTTTGAACCGAATTGCGAGTGGTTTCTTTTGAAATTTTTTGTTTTTGTAATAAGAGCTTTATGAGCACTTAATTTAAAAGATTTTCAGTGAACATCTAGCATGTTGATTTTCGGATTTATGTTCCGCTAGATTTGCGAATTCGTACACTGTGCCCTATTTTAAAATATTTAAAATCGCAAAAAAAATTTTGAATTGATATATTTCGAAAATATTCCGTCAAACGGACTTGTATAGGGACCTGGTCTCTAACAGCTTGAACATTCCTGAAGACGCATCCTTGCCAAATGGTGGTCGATAATGCTTTAGCCGAAGACTTCGGAAACCATTTGCCCGAAGAAGTTTATCTTTAGTCGAAAGGTTATTTAATTTACGAACTTCCAGAAATCGTCGAGTTAGAGGAAACACCATTCTTTCAGCACGATTTCGCCAGTTGCGCAACTGAAATGTTGATGCTAGTAGCAAATCTTTACCAGGGATGCTATTTTCTTTGTACCGATTACATCACAACAACAATACAATATGGTTTGTGAAGCTGACGCCGAAACCATAGACCAGTCATGCCCAAAAGCAGCATTCGACAGAGCACTCACCAATACTCACAAAGATAAGCACCAATACCAATAATGAAATTGTTGTTGGTCAGTTTGCTTGCGCTCGCAAACACCAATCAAAGAAAAGAACAAAACCTGTTTTTGTTCTACGCGTCGCATACACACGAAATCGTGAGCGTGTGTGTCGTTTTGTATGCCTCGCGCCCTGCATGTATACGATCATTGATATTCTATGTTTGGTGCAATTACAATAACAAAACGTACCCAAAGAGCATACGGCTGGGCATCGCTGCCATAGACGATATTACGTATTTTGGTACGTACCAAAACTATTGTTTCCGTAAAAGGTTCTGTTTTGGTTTACGTACTATCTCGGTATTCGGTATCTGGATTTTTTTTCGATATACCGGTACGTACCGGTATGTACCGGAAAAATATAAAGAAAGGTCAAGAAAGGTCATTGTTTTTGCGTCCATCCAGTTTCTTAATGAAGACATAAAAACACAAGGCAACAAAATTAGACTTTCCATTATTTCCAGCACATGTATTCAAAATGGTATATCTACGCTTAAAAAAATCGTAGAAAGTGAAAGTGAAAGAGTTCTACTTTTCGATAATGTCATAGAGTGTCAATATAAAATATCGGATTCCAAACGAAACTCGCCTAAAAAGGGGCAAAGTAGACTTTCTAAGCAACTATAAGCTAAAATTACTAAAAATCTCCACGTGATAGACCGGGAGTTACTTGAAATGGCTGTACAGTCTACCAGCCTCGTTTGTGTTTTGGTGAGTTCCGGTTTCTTAAAGTTATGTGAAAACAAAACATAACCTCGAGACAGCTAAAACTTGCTGGTACAGTTAAAAATTTAATTTTTTTTTTTTTTTTTTATTTAAATCGCAGGGGGCCTTGCTTTTTGTTCAAACCAAATCAAATTCAACATGCGATTGGGTTTACTAAAATTTTTCATTCCGCGTCAGTGCTCCGAGTGGAGCACACCTACCAGCTATTTCGGACTTTCTATTAAAATTTAAATTAAAAATTTAAAGTGAAAAAGTGAACATTTTCAACATTCTGTAAGGAGGAAGGAGAATGTAAGGATTTCTGTGCTGGAACGCTTGGCTGGAGATTAAATCGCTTGCAGATTGTTGGCGTCTGCGTTGATTGATACTGGAATCATAGGAGAAGCGCTAGGATGACGAGTTTCCCATTGGGGGTATCGACGAATGGTTGATGTCCGACTGGACTGCAGCTGCTGCCGACTCTTATCCTTATACCAAGTATACTGCTGAGGCGGCGTCCTCAACCTTCTTCTCAAGCAAACGTTGGTATTGGCTTTCGGCCAGAAGCAGTCGCTTACTCAATTCTATCCCTTGATGCTGCTGGGCCTCGGTCAGCTCATTCAGGCGGGCATGCTGCTCGGACAAACTATCGAGGCAGTTCGCGTAGCTGCTGGACTAAGATGTTGAGCAACTGTTATCTCACACTGGACATTCTCAGCCAATGCTCCATCTGCTGCTGAAGGTTGGCGATTTGAGCTTGACTTATTTCCAGATCTTTTTCAAAGTTGGTTTAACTGCGGATCCTGGTGCTTGGTTAGTATGGCTGATTCTGGCTGATTTCCACATTGATTAGTGACGAAATGAACATCCTGCTGAAGGTTAGCTCTTGATCTGAGGATCCTGGGCCTGCTGACGATCCTGGCTGACTTTCACACAGCACATTGGCAAATTTATCTTCAGCTCGTGTTTCACGTTCGCCAGCTTTTTATCCTTACTGACACCTGAGCCGTGGCCTGACGCTAAAAGGCATTCTTGGGCCTGCGAAGAGTAAGGGCGGAGGCTGTGTCAATTCCGTTGTAATTGCTACTTGGCCCATTACCTCCTGTTGGTCTCCAAGGTACTTAGGGACCAGACGCTGCTTGGAGAGGAGCTGCTGCTGCTTGCGATGCTTCGGCTGGGTGAGTTCCAGCTTCCACTAGCGGAACTTCTTCGACTCCTGCGGCATGGTACGTATTATATGCAACTTTGATTCCTTCAGGGCACATACCATCTTTATTCTGTAGGAAGTACCAGCTCCAATTGGCAGAAAAGAGTCAAAGGTATGAGGCTGTGTCAATTCCAGGGGAATTGCCACTTAGCCTCTTGCCTCTTATTGGTCGCCAAGGCGCTTGAAGGCCAGCCGCTGCTCGGAGAGGAGCTTCTGAGTGAATTCCAATCAATTCTGCATTGGATGTGACTGATATTTTAAGTGCAGTTCGGCGAATCGTGTAGTGATTGAGGCCTCTTCGCGATCGCATGGAATTCTTACTATTGCTGGCGGTCAGCAAAATGGAGAGCAAGTGAGTAGCTGGATCCCAACTGGACAAAGTTAATTCGCAATTAATTTTTTTAGTAAATCTGTATCCAGTTCCAAGTCTAATCTGGTGGACTTGGCCAGTTCTGAATGCTTCTCCAATACATTGGCCAGTGGCTCTGGGCAACGTCATCACGTATATTTCAAGATTTCCTAAGCGGTGATTTCATTACGCTGATTGTCTTGAATCCCGCCCGCCGACTAAAATGCGACCGAGACGGTCAGCACCTTGGTATATGCAGATCCAAGGATATCATCCAGTCGCAATATTGACCCTCGGCGGTGGTAGTGCCAGTGGCACGAGTCGCTCTCTAAACCAGCTCGGGGCAGTGTCTGGTTTAGATTCGCTTGCCCTCCCTACCCCAACGCAACAGCTTGGCAGAGCAGCTTCCAGCGCCTTCCTTGAATCATTAAGAGCAAGGACTCGAAAGCGAAAGATTAGTGCAATCGAAGAAGTGCCGCTAGTGATAGTTAAAACTAACTCACCCAGCCGATTCATCGCAATCAGTAGCAGCTCCTCTCCAAGCAGCGTCTGGTACTTAAGTGCCTTTGTGACCAATAAGAGGTAAAAGGCCAAGTAGCAATTCCCCTGGAAGCGACACAGCCTCGGCCCTTGCTCTTCGCTGGCTCAAGAATGCCTTTTAGCGTCAGGCCACGGCTCAGGTGTCAGTAAGAAGTATAAGAAACTTGCCAACGTGAAACAGGAGCTGAAGATAAATTTGCCACTGAGCTATGTACAAGTCGACCAAGATCTTCAGCAAGCCCAAGATCCGCAGGTCAAGGGCTAACCTTGGAACGTCAGGGCACGGTTCAGGGCGCAACGCCAGAGTCAGCAAGAAGGCGTGGCTTAGAGGCAGTACCTGGTATAGATTCGCTGTCCCTCCCTACCCCAAAGCTACAGCTTGGCAGAGCAACAGAGTTGGGAGCAGCTGGAGCAAAGCAAAATCAAGAAAACGAGGAAGCACCTGGTAGAACAATATGAGAAGCGGACGCTGAAGCAACGCGACAAACAGTGGGTGGAGATCAGTCAAACCAGGTGACCCAGGGCCCATTAAAAGCTTCAAAGGCGATACGAGGAGGACAAGAACAAGCTGTTGACGCTGAGGAAAATCAATTGGCAGCTAAGCATCAGACAAGAGCTTTACAGAAAATTTTCATTAAAATTTAATACAAATTACCATCTGTTATACTGTTTTTGCAAGGCATGTCTTTAGGCAGTAGACATTTGTGTTATATCCAGTACATGTATTCAAAATGGTATATCGTAGCTTAAGAATCGTAGAATTGTTTCTGATAGTTTATTTCAAAGTTAAGCGTACTTTCCGATAATGTCGGAGGCAAAACAAAAGTATAGGTTCTCCACAAAACGCGTCTAAAAAGCGTCAAAATATACATTTTTTGCAACTAAGCTTAAATTACTAAAAATCTCGACGTTACATTTCTGAAAGCACATTCGTGTTCACACATAATAATCTAGAATCGCCACCAACCCTTCAATATACTGGACCATTTTGCCTAGTGTTGCGAGAGCAGGAATCAATTCCACTTTCGAAAGCTGCCATGGAGGTGGAATTAAGAACATGCCTGTTATCGGCTCTTCAGTTCCAGCCAAGTATGCTACACATTTTAAAAACATAGTTTCCAGTGTTTGGAAGTACCTAGGTACAAATACCTAGGTACATACCTAGATACAAATTTTGTGTATCTATTAACTTACCTCGGTATTTTCAAATTCGAGTACATTTTACTTTACCTAAGTCTTAATTCTCATTTACCTTGTCAGTAGGTAAGACACAAGGTACTTTCGTGAGTGATTTTGCTTCGCGAATAAATATCGATATCAATTGCTGTATTGTATCATCTCTACACTTTTGGGATTTTAATGATTTTCGGTCTCACTAATTTCAGGCATATTTCCAAGAAATACAAAAAAAAAAAACAGCGCGACAGCCCATTGTTTGTGCAGGAATTTTACGAGACAATAAAACTTAAACTTAATTAATGTTGACAATGACTGACCAGGCGCTGATCTTGAATGAAACATTTTTCAACCCGAACGGGAAATGTCAACTCTGTATAAATAAAACTATTAAGTTTGATGACAAATCTACTGGAAATTTAAAAAAGCACTTGAAGGTAAGTACCTACACATTACGTATATGTACATACATATGTGGACAAAAATTTGAATATTTACAAACATACACACATATTTATGTACACATGATCGAATTTTTTTGGCATCAAATTGTCTATAGCAGCAGTTTCTTGCGAATTTGTATACGCAAACTATTTTGGTAATATATCATATATTTCAATTTCTTTACGCTAGAGGGTTCACCCCAATAGTTACTCTACCTACGAATCAGTGAGAGCCAAAGTATCTAAGGTTTCCAGTAACTCAACTAAGGAATCAGCAGGAGACATATTCATGAATTCCAACCAGGTATGAGAATTAAATGCATTACTAAATTCATTCTAACAAATGTAACTAAATTTTTTATTGCAGCTAAATGAACGTATTTGCGATTACATTATAGCCGAGATGTTGCCGCTGTATTTCAAGGACCTGTTTGTCGCTTTAACTGGACGTCCGGTAAAAATTCCCTGCTCAAAAACTATACGATCTATGCTAGATAAGAGGAAGGCGGACTATAAGAAAAATGTCGCCAATATTTTTGAACATACTAATTTTATTTGTACGACTGCCGATATCTGGAGTTGCAAGTTGAAAAAGTGTCGTTGGTGGAATTTGCCTTACAGCACACACGACCTTACTTACGAGAAGGGGTTCAACAATTTTTGAAAAGATATTTCCTAGAGTATTAAAACTTCGGCTAACTTCGTCTATAGCTTTGCCCTCTGGCTTTTGATTATTAATGCCAGCAGCACAGTGCATTGTGTGAACCTTATCAGTAAAACTCTTAAGGGAGAAATCGTTTATTTATAATTGGATATTTTATATGTATTTTATATGGCCTGGGATTTCTCCAACAGTTTTTTTCTAAACTTACTTAACATATACTCGTACAAGTGCATAGTTATGGGTAATTATTCATAGAGAGCGAATGCCAAGAGAAGACCTTTACACATGCGCTATTTTCTTAGTTGTAAACTGTGTGGGAACTTGCAAGAAGTTGGCATTCTGCGGCGGTATGATCAGATGACTAACGTGATGCAAATGGGGCTGATACTGATGGTGATGTTGATGGGGGTTCGATTGTGGAAGATAGGCAGCTGCCGTGGTGGAGTGCTGGTATTGATGACGCTGTTGCTGGTGGTGTTGTTGCTGTTGCTGATGATAGCGGATCTCATCATACAAGTGCGAATCCATACTGCCCTTCCGTGACTTGGGCGAGACCACAGAATAGAGAGATTCCTTCCTTGCATAGGCATAGGGCGGTGTCTTGATGGAGGAGTTGTTGCTGGGGGTGTCATACAATTCCGCTGAGGCTAAATCAGTTAGTTTTAGTTCGAAGAATGGGAGAATATTTCATTAGTCTAAACGACACTTACATACCCTCGTTCGTGGCTGTCACAAAACCAGGTGGTGGTGGAGGCAACGGCTCCTGAAAGTTCTTTCCCAAGGTCGCAGCTTCTGTGAGCACAACCTCTGGACTCGATGGCTGTGTGGTGACCGTGCCGTTGGCATTATAAACTATGGCCTCCTTATGGTGATACCTTCGGAACACATAGAGTGTACCCATGGTGATGGAAATCAGCAGAAGAAGCACTATAATAATCAGCATGGTCAATAGACCCGAAGCCGGATCACTCGAACTTTTGCTGGAACTCGATTCGCCAGTCACAAAACCAGCCAATTGATGCTCCTGAGGCGATGGGGCAGCATTGGTAATGACGTGTATGATATCGGGGGGACCCGCAACAGCAGCCGAATGTAGATTCTCCAGTAAATCACTGCCCGACTGATGGACAATGATTTTTGGGGTATGCAGGCTAGCTGCATCCTGGACAGGCTGTTTGATCACTATGACCTCTGGCAGAGGACTGGGTGTGGCCGGTCTGGGTATTATGCCCATCTTTTCGAGAGTAGAATTTACTGTCTCCACAATGACATGACTCACATTCAGCTCCAAGGGATGCTCTTCAAAGGAATGCTCTTGAAATACATGCTCTTCAAAGGCACGCTCATCAAAGTAACAATCTCCTGTTATCGGATTACAGGGCTTTTCACCACAATGACAGTCTTTGGCACACAAAATCCCGTAGGTGCCTTCGGGACACATTTTCTCACAGCTGTAAAAGATAATTATTCAACAGTGATCACTTGGTTTCAAAGGACACCTACAATTGTCCTGCCCAGCCGGCTATGCAATGACACAGACCGGTCTTATGGTCACAAACGGCACCATTTCGACACTGGCACTCATTCTTACACTCCAAGCCCCAACGATCATGATTACAACCTGTTTTTAAAGGGAAAATAGTCAGAGTTTGTTGATTGATTGAACAAAATATTTCACGGCAAAATACTCACGCTGCGTGCAATGATTTCCCGTATAGCCTTCCTCACAGCTGCACATGTCGGGCAACACACAGCTGCCACGCCCACAGCCGCCTCGACAAATGGGCTTACAGGTGGCGCGACTATCCGAGAGATTGCCCTCGTAGCCCTGACAGCAAAAGCGCACGGTGCGAGTCTTGTTGAAGCGCTGCGAAGAGACCGTTTGGTTTATAAATTATTATTTAATAATTATTGGAGTATTCTAAAACAATTCAATTCACTGATGACAGAGTCTTGTAGCCACTTCCACTTATAAATCGGTCTTAAGCTAATAGTCTAACCCCAAACTGCTAACCAACACAGCAAAATTTCAAGATGATTGCCCAGTTGATTTTAATTGCTCAGAGCCACTTTTTACACAGTACAACACTCAACAAACACCCGGCATTAGTCCCTTCTGATACAAGGCACCTCTGCACACTGGTTCCTCTTGTATGGAAGTGTGGCCAATACTTCTAATGCAGGAAGAAGTTAAAAATTTTCACCAAGGATCTTAAAAAATATTTCAAAAAATGTGGTGTGGAGATAAATATGATGGGACATTTACCCCTCCCTCCTACACACACCCACACCACATACAAGCAAAGCCAATCAAAAAATATAGGGAATTAGGGAAATAATTAGATTCGAAAGTACCAAAATTAGCCATCCATTATAGATATGAAGTTTCCATTACCAGATTAGGGTTCAACGTGACAAACTTGTCTAGAGTCATTGATTTATTTTCCATTTGAGGTTTGACATTTTGTCAAAAAACTTTCTTTGCATTTTAAAATGGGGATTTGATTTGGTTTTGCCATTTGAAGGAAACTAATAAAAAAAACCTTTAAGGGGGGATTCTCCATAGAGAGAATATCGCAATAAAATGATTTTTTGAAATTCGAAATACTTTAGAAGATATAGCTTCTTTTGTCGAACAATGTCTTCGCTAAAACGAGTAATTTTTGAGTAAATAATTTTCAGTCAAAGTTTCATCTGGCTAGCTCAAGGTCTTTGGTTGAGTATAAATCTTTATAACCAACACAAATCAACAGATATTAATTACAACATTTTGGAATAGCAATTGGGTATGTCCGTACAACGATCGCTCTTTCGAGAATAACCAAATTCTCTCATCAGCGGACCTGTTTTGCTGTTCACACTTCAAACAAACATCCAGTTAGTATTTAAGGATCTTTCAATCGGCGAATAAAGACATAGGAATTCCAATGTTGTAAATTCGAAGCCCGAATTTTGGCAATGGTTTTTTTGATTGAAGGTGTTTATTTTCGAATTTGTTGTAATTAATTCGGTTGCTTATGGCTGCTGCTAGGTGGTATAAAGATTTATACTCAACCAAAGACCTTGAGCTAGCCAGATGTAACTTTGACTAAAATCAAAAATGGGTCACTAAACCTCATATACGTAAATAAATTTCGAATAAATAAAGCTGAGTAATAACGGCTGGTTCTTGAATTTGAATGGTAACATGTTGTCGCCTCGGATCGATTTCGACTATTAGTCGATTTTTAATCGATAATTATCGAAGGCTATCCTACACAATGCTCAGGCTGCGTGAGCCGCTCTGAAACTGGAGCTAAAGATGACAGAATTGCACGCAGAGCAGAGAGAGCTGCTGCTGAAAACAGTTTTTTTGAGAGTGAGGAAGGTCCGCTGTATGCAGCTGGCATCGCCGACTAATATCTGTAAGTATATAATATCTGTAATATTTTTGGTTTTTGGTTTTTTTGGTTTTAAAACAACTTTTTCGGACTGCCAAGCCACTTTTCTCCAGTTCTACTAAACCGATTTTGGATAAATAAAATGCAATCGACGCAGAATTGTCACCGAACTGCATTTTTACATTTTGGATTTATTTTTTTTTTTTTGCAAAAAAACTACTTCACACTTTAGACGCATTTATCTCGAAACCACGTTTTTCGAACTGGCGGCCATGATATCTCCAGTTACACTGAACCGATTGTGATGAAACTAAGTGAAATCGACGCAGAATTGTCACCATTCTGATCTGAACCTCAATCATAATTTAAACAAAATTTACTATTGTTTTTTTTAACACTAAACTACAAAAAAAGGGCCCAAAATTTAATTTTCATTTGTCAATGGCCGTTTTTTTTGTCGAAAAATCACAATATTTTTTTTGAGGTTCAGACCAGAATGACATCTATACTGATTATAACCCCGTTTTTACTTTTCATTTCAGACAACCTGGAGACGAGAAATCATGGCCGCCAGCACTATACCTTTTTTGTTGAATGCCCCACTTTGACGGCCGAGAACTTTTTGAACTGCCCTCGTATCGAAGCAGAAAAATTTTTTTGATTACTTTAATCTGTTTGTAACACAATAAAAATAAAACAGAATTGGAAAAACTCTTTGCGTTTTCAAACAAGATTTTTTTTAAAAAAGGTAAAAAAAACAGCCTCAACATGGAGAATCCCCACTTAAAAGCATGGGTTTATTTTCTACAATCTACAAATGTGTATCAATATCAATATGATACGCGTTGTCTTAAACTGAAACTAGTATCATTATTTTTTGTATGAATTTAAACCTAGAGATTATTAAGCTGATATATTGCGTATTAATTTGAAACTTAGAATATTAACTTGATGCGCAGAAGTATTAAATTGAAACTAATGTCAACGAATTTTAGTTCGAAAATTCGAAGAATGTATGAATTGAACAACGAAACATGCCGAATGTCGCAGCTGGCGATGCTACCCGTGTGACATTTAGGGCCGTTTTCTCATGTTGGTGTTTTTGCAAATCTAGGTGGATTTGCTGCATTTGCTTTGCTCATGTTCAATGCTAACAATCTAGATGACATTCGCAGCAATCTACTTCACCCTCATTGATTTTAAATCCATCTACATTCTTATGCAAATTAAGTATTTTTGTGTATCCGCGCATATGGTCACACTGGAAAATATTTGAAAACAAAAAACAACTGCTGCTAAAAACAGTGAAGTCTGAATTGTTATTAAGTAAACCAAAAATGGAAAATATTGGATGTGCCTTTAATATAAGAACACCTGCAGACATTGCTAAAATTACAGATGCACATTCTGATTCCCCCAGTTCATTGCTTAAGCTAAGTTTACACATCCAAATAATTTGGCTACATTTTGATAAAAATAGCCATGATTAAAGATTTTACAGGATTAAAAACTTATACTGTGGTTCCATACGCAAATAATTTGATCAAATATGGCCGGAAAGTTCCACAATTTGGCATATATAGCCCAATTTTCATGAACATTTTTCCAAATTATTTGCCTGTGTGAACATAGCTTTCGACCTACTGTTTAATATCCCATCATAGTAACAAGACGTTCCAAAAGAAAAACCTTCTCCTCCTCTGTAAAATTCTTGCTTTAATTTTTAAAATTGGCGCGCAATAAAAAAGACAAGACTCAGCCGACTGCAGAGGTGCTGCCAACCTAGTATTATACCATTCCAGCCCTCCCGGTGTGACCGTGGCGCAAATGCCCGAATTTATAATCAACCTACATGAGACAACCAATTGAACAAAAGCCATCTAGTTGCAAAATCTAGATGGATTTCGATTTGAGCAAAAACATGAACATGAGAAAACGGCCCTTAGTGTTTTAATTTTTGCACAAGCACATCAGCACGTGATTAAAAGTAAATGCTGTGAGATGTTCGAAACGAAGGCAGCGGCAGAAGAGGCGTTTTTCGAGTGTTTTACTCAGGGTCTCTGCGAAGGCGTGCAGCTATACATCAGAGTCCGGCGCGTCACTCATTACTGTGCGTAAAATACTGCTCTGCGGCAGCGACGTCATATGGATCACTCATGTGGATAACACAAATAATTTCAAAGTTATGATTTTTGAAACGTGATTTGGGAAAGGCCACACTGTGCGTCGACGCGCCAACTCTATAAGCTTGTCGATGTTCTGCAACAACAAAGCAGCGCAAAATGAACATCGTGTGAATGGTTAAATACACACCCGCCAAAATGGGCATGTGTTGTTTTTCGGCCCCTGGTCTACATTTGTCGGTTCCAGCATGAAGTGGACACGATTTCATTTCATTAGAGTAAATAAAATACATGTTGTAAGAGATCAAAATAAAAGTAAAAAGTTTTTAATATATTATGTTTAGTTTAGCAGTTTATGGAGCACTGAATAGGTTAATAATAAAAATATTAAATTGATAAAAGTTAGTATCAAAATGATACTAAGATTGACAATTTAAATATCACATTGATTAGACCTAGTGTCAAATTGATACTACGAAATTAATACAAAAAAGTGTCAACCTTATAGAAGTTAGTATCAATTCGATATCCTCGAAATATCATTTTAATACTTTCGAAAATATCAATTTGATACCTGGAGTATTTTTGTCATAAATTGTGTCATTTTGATGATAACTTTTTTTTGGGTGTGCTAATGGAAATGTGCGCTGTTTGAATATATACTGCAACGACTGAGAGCTATCTCCACTTGACAAAAAGAGCAGTGTGACTGTTAATCGACATGTCACCGATATCGCTTAATCATTGGACTTGGACCAACAAAGACCCAACTAAAAAATACTTTTGTTAAATTGTATATAATAGAATCATCAACTCATTGATAAGCTTAACGCAGCAAACATTCGCATTCGCGGCGTGAAAGCCATGGCCCAACACGCACACACTACGGCGAGCTTGATTATCCTCCGGTTCTTCTTGCTCGAGCGCCCGTAAATATGCAGCTCCGCAGCTTAAAATCATTAAACAATTATTTTTTTTGGCTATCTTTGCCTATGCCTTTTCTGTTGTTATTTCAACAAAAATTATATTGTTTGCTCCATAGCTGTTAAATATTGATAACTAATCGTAAGGCTGGAATGACACTTTCAATTTTTAGGGACAATTATTGTCGCAATTTTTCGTTAATGGACAAAAGTCGATGCTGTGTTTCATCTCAGCCTCTTAAAAAACATTTTGCGGCCAATTCAAGCATATTTTGATTCGCGTACACCAACAACTTTTCCTCATAGACGGAAAATTGTGACAAAAATTGTCCCTAAAAATTGAAAGTGTCATTCCAGCCTAATCATTAGATATTTGACTATTTTTTTTTAAAGGCAAAATAATGATTACATTTTCAGTTTCACACGATTACTAAATGATTACGATAAGAAACAATCAAAAATAGCCGGGATTATTGACGATTGCCAAAAAAATGATCAAAAATAGTCAAAAAGATTACTTTAGATTATTTTTGATTATTTTCAAAAATTGTATATTCAGCTTGTAAATAAACACTTAAGATACGTTTGGAAAAAAATATGTCAGACGTGGAGCGCTGTATGCATAACTCATAATCGGGCAGTCGTGACTATCCATGCCTATGCTTTTTCTGTTGTGTTATTTCAAAAAAATAATATTGTTTGCTCGAATTTGTAAATGAAGTAGGCTGATTCATTTATAAATTTAGCAGATTGGGCAAAGAAATGTATAATAAAATTTGTCCCAAACTGTGTGAACACTAACGCAAATTATTTGCGGAGGGGAAATATTTGAGCTAATTTTTTAAGAGCAAATATTTGCCCATGTGGGAACACCAAATTTGTTTTACGCAAACATTTACAGCTCAAGGCTAACTTTGTTTGCACAATGTGTTCACATTTTGTTTACTTGTGGAACCTTAGCTTTAAGCATAGTTTGCATTTGACTATGGTGGATGGGAAACTGTGAACCGCTTTAAGCGAATCATTTGCGGTAAAAATTTTTTATGTGGAACACAATCAACAAATCGACAAAGAAGTACACGAAAAATATTCTGAATTTAGTTTAGTTCCTTCTTATATACGTTTTAAAGTTGGGCAAAAGATCGCTGATGTGAAATAGCTATACGATCAACCAGCCTCCTTTGTGGTGCTGTGCGTGTCTTGTTTTGGAAAATGTTATGATGAATATCATAACTAATAGACCTAGAGCCCGCTAAAAAGTTCTATGATCGATTTTTGAATATTTTTTCTACATTTTATAAACAGTACGTGAAGCAATTGTTTTAACACGGAAAAAATTCCACTTGTTCTCTTATTTTGCAAAAAAAAAAAAAAAAACAACTTTCTATAAATTTCTATTTTTGTTCTCTTTCGGCATCGTTCTTAGAACTAGTATGCAAAAGAATGTTGCAAAACCATCTAGTTTTAACATTTTAAAACAGGGGACCCTGAGTCCATTCCGCAAGCCACGCACTCGTTGTTTTCAGCTAGCGCGTATACTTGGCACGCGCGCCAAAAGCCTACATAAAGCAGTATCAATTTCATACGAGCGTAGGTCCGCAACAAAAATTTCATATGTGTCTTTCTTCTGTCTCTCCTATGTCTCCGACAAACTCGAACGCAACAAAAATGTTGCTTACGCGTAGTCAGCGCTCGCCTCGCTCGCAGTGCACACACAAACAAAAATTGGGTTTCTCTTCTTATTTCTTTTTCGGGACAAAATTAAACTTAATGGGGATATGAACACAATGGAAATTTACTAGAATCAAGTTGTAATGCAGAAAAATATAAAATCAGAAGTACAATACATAATATATTGAATCTAAAGATCGTCAGATCTATCAGAAAGTGAATCATTATCATTGGTTTCAAACTGTTCTTCATCTATTGACTGAATATTTGGTGGCTTAAACAGCTTCAAGACTTCAGAGCTAATATTTGTTGTTCTGTAATCATATCGTGGTCTTAATGATGTTATGATTGGGTCTGAGTTTACCAGAAGACTCTGCAGGAGGTCTTCATTGGTTTTGATTCTTCTCTAACTCAATTTTTCTGAAATCTTGGTGCATGCATTCGTGCGCCTCTTGGACATTTGTCCAATTGGAAGCAAAAAACCTTTTTTTAATTCCGGACCACGAATAATTACTTTGTTTAAAGTTACTGGCATTGGGTGCCAGTTTCGTTGCAAAAGTCATTAAAAGCAGACAGATTAACGTCGTAGCCACTTGTCAGTGTCCGTAATATTGTGTGGAATCGTTCAATTAATGTGAGATTGACACCAGACATATCAGAATCCGCATATGCATTCTTCAAAAAATTTCTTTCGCTATTGCCGTCATTTGTATTGCCTCCTCTAGGCTTCGGAGTGTCTAACAGCAACCCTGTTTCGGACTGAAATCGGTCAATTATCAAGTTGCTGTGCGCGAAGTTCTGATTCTCTTCCGTGCCTATTGTCTATATAGCCAAGATACATTCCATAAATCGTAGCCTATTGGCTATATAGCCAAGATACATTCCAAAATCCAATTTGCGCATGTAGGGTAGACAGGCCCCAGTTGAAAGTACCAGCATCGATTTTACGTTGGCGAATATTTTCTAAACAATTCATTTCCTTAGGTGTTGCGTTGCAGATATTGCATTTTTGACTTGCTTTAATCGAAGCCAGTACATTGCATACCTTGCCATCCACCATTGTTTCTTCAAACTTGTGTTTTATTTTGAGGACTCGATAATTAGATTCTACTGAAGTCGCTAGAAAACACATTATTTGATTTCAAATATTTTCAAATTCTTCTAAAATTGATTCAGTTGTTTCCTTAATGAATCTAAATCTTATTGGCCTGCATTATGAAGTTGATGACTCTTCCATCTTAAGTTAAGTTAATCCCTGTAACAAATGAATAGACTACCCGGTTAAGTGCTTCTAGCATAAGTGGAGTGCAGTTTTCAAGCTTGAATTTAGTCATAAGATACTTTAAAAGCGTCTGTTTTTAATTGTTCGAAAAACCCTCCCTTTTCGAATATAGCATGATGTTACTTGCAAAGAAATGCATTTGTTGGCAGAAACGCAGGTACTAGCAGACGAATTAAGTTTTTATGAACTTTATCAACTTGAAAAAAAACAACATTTTATTGCATACAAGTGCTGCAAGAAGCTACTATTTACAATGCAATTTTCACCTAGTAACATGTATTCTCTTCTTGCGTTGGAGAAGCTGCAAAACAATCAAATTGTTGTAAGACGAAAAAAAACACAAAGAAAATGCATTGGTTAAAACAAAAAAAAAAATAGTGTACAAGTATGTACACGTATAATGCTTGTTGGCGGCTTCTTTAAGAACCTATCGTACCGTCTTGCGTGTTCTTAGAAGCAAGTCTGACTGAAAACTGATTTGTCAAGCGCTTTTTGAACCGAATTGCGTGTTTCTTTTGAAATTTGTTGTTTTGTACTATGAGCTTTATGAGCGCTTAATTTAAAAGCTTTTCATGTTGATATTTGGATTTCGTACACGTTGCCCTGTTTTAGAATGGCAAAAAAAATGTTTGAATTGATGTATTTCGAAAATATTCCGTCAAACGGCCTTGAATAGGGACCTGGTCTCTAACAGCTTGAACATTCCTGAAGACGCATCCTTGCCAAATAGTGAGATTTCTGTTCAATACGTGATGGTGGTCGATAATGCTTTAGTAGAAGACTTCTGAAATCATTTTCCCGAAGAAGTTAATCTTTAGTTGAAAGGTTATTTAATTTCCGATCTTCCAGAAATCGTCGAGTTCAGAAATCACCATTATTTCAGCACGACTTCACTAGCTGCGCAACTGAAATGTTGATTTTAGTAGGAAATCTCTACCAAGGATGATATTTTCTTTGTACCGATTACATCACAACAACAATACAATATGGTTTGTGAAGCTGACGCCGAAATTATAGACGATATTAAGTATTCTGGTACGTACCAAAACTATTGTTTCCGTAAAAGGTTCTGTTTTGGTTTACGTTCTATCTCGGTATTCGGTATCTGGATTTTGTTTCGATATACCGGTACGTACCGGTATGTACCGGTAAAATATAAAGAAAGATCGGTCATTGTTTTTGCGTCCATCCAGTTTCTTAATGAAGACATAATAGCACAAGGCAACAAAATTTGACTTTCCATTATTTCCAGCACATGTATTCAAAATGGTATATCTACGTTTAAAAAAATCGTAGAAAGTGAAAATGAAAGAGTTCTACTTTCCGATAATATCATGGAGTGTCAATATAAAATATCGGATTCCAAACGAAACTCGCCTAAAAAGGGGCAAAGTAGACTTTCTAAGCAACTATAAGCTAAAATTACTAAAAATCTCTACGTGATAGACCATTTCCGAAAACAGATTCGTGTTCAGCACATGAAAATAATCTAGAATCACCACCAACCTTTCAATATTCTAAAAAAAGGCTAATTTTATTGCATTGTGTTTAAAGTAGATTCTAGTCTAGTTCTGATGGAAATTCCGTATTCAAATCTTCAATAGTTTTAGGAATTTAATTTAAATATCTTTTGAATTCTGATTTAATCATTAAATTGACTATTTCTCTTGGCTTAAATTTTAGACTTCTATGGTCTGATAGTTGTGGAGCATCCCACTGCTCAAGCAAACTCGCACAATATCTTTTTCTGAGGACAGCCATCTTGTAATGGCTATTCCCAAAAGTATATGTGGTTTTATTTCGCAGAATTTTTGGAACTCTTTTCATTTCTGCATCCATTTCAAGCTCCATGCAAATGAGCCAATAGAAATAAAAACATGAAAATCACAATTTTTACTGCAAAACCACCAAGTGTGGCAACTGTGCCGGGAGTTACTTGAAATAGCTGTACAGTCTACCAGCCTCGTTTGTGTTTTGGTGAGTTCCGGTTTCTTAAAGTTATGTGAAAACAAAACATAACCTCGAGACAGCTAAAACTTGCTGGTACAGTTAAAAATTTTATTTATTTATTTTTTATTGAAATCGCAGGGGGCTTTGCTTTTTGTTCAAACCAAATAAAATTCAACATGCGATTGGCTTTACTAAAATTTTTCATTCCAAGTCAGTGCTCCGAGTGGAGCACACCTACCAGCTATTTCGGACTTTCTATTAAAATTTAAATTAAAAATTTAAAGTGAAAAAGTGAACATTTCCAACATTCTGTAAGGAGGAAGAAGAATGTAAGGATTTGTGTGCTGGAACGCTTGGCTGGAGATTAAATCGCTTGCAGATCGTTGGCGTCTGCGTTGATTGATACTGGAATCATAGGAGAAGCGCTAGGATGACGAGTTTCCCATTGGGGGTATCGACGAATGGTTGATGTCCGACTGGACTGCAGATGCTGCCGACCTTTATCCTTATACCAAGTATACTGCTAAGGCGGCGTCCGCAATCTTCTTCTCATGCAAACGTTGGTATTGGCGCTCGGCCAGCAGCAGTCGCTTAGTCAATTCTATCCCTTAATGCTGCTGGGCCTCGGTCAGCTCATTCAGGCGGGCATGCTGCTCGGACAAACTCTTGAGGCAGTTCGCGTAGCTGCTGGACTAAGATGTTGAGCAACTGTTATCTCACACTGGACATTCTCAGCCAATGCTCCATCTGCTGCTGAAGGTTGGCGATTTGAGCTTGACTTATTTCCAGATCTTTTTCAAAGTTGGTTTAACTGCGGATCCTGGTGCTTGGTTAGTATGGCTGATTCTGTCTGATTTCCACATTGATTAGTGACAAAATGAACATCCTGCTATCTTAAGTCTTCTGCTGAAGGTTAGCTCTTGATCTGCGGATCCTGGGCTTGCTGACGATCCAGGCAAGTTTCTTATCCTTCTTACTGACATCTGAGCCGTGGCCTGACGCTAAAAGGCATTCTTGGGCCTGCGAAGAGTAAGGGCGGAGGCTGTGTCAATTCCGTTGTAATTGCTACTTGGCCCATTACCTCCTGTTGGTCTCCAAGGTACTTAGGGACCAGACGCTGCTTGGAGAGGAGCTGCTGCTGCTTGCGATGCTTCGGCTGGGTGAGTTCCAGCTTCCACTAGCGGAACTTCTTCGACTCCTGCGGCATGGTACGTATTATATGCAACCTGGATTCCTTCAGGGCACTTACCATCTTTATTCTGTAGGAAGTTCCAGCTCCAATTGGCAGAAGAGAGTCAAAGGTATGAGGCTGTGTCAATTCCAGGGGAATTGCCACTTAGCCTCTTGCCTCTTATTGGTCGCCAAGGCACTTGAAGGCCAGCCGCTGCTCGGAGAGGAGCTTCTGAGTGAATTCCAATCAATTCTGCATTGGATGTGACGGATATTTTAAGTGCAGTTCGGCGAATCGTGTAGTGATTGAGGCCTCTTCGCGATCGCATGGAATTACTATTGCTGGCGGTCAGCAAAATGGAGAGCAAGTGAGTAGCTGGATCCCAACTGGACAAAGTTAATTCGAAATTCATTTTTTTAGTAAATCTGCAACCAGTTCCAAGTCTAATCTGGTGGACTTGGCCAGTTCTGAATGCTTCTCCAATACATTGGCCAGTGGCTCTGGGCAACGTCATCACGTATATTTCAAGATTTCCTAAGCGGTGATTTCATTACGCTGATTGTCTTGAATCCCGCCCGCCGACAAAAATGCGATCGAGACGGTCAGCACCTTGGTATATGCAGATCCAAGGATATCATCCAGTCGCAATATTGACCCTCGGCGGTGGTAGTGCCAGTGGCACGAGTCGCTCTTAAACCAGCCCGGGGCAGTGTCTGGTTTAGATTCGCTTACCCTCCCTACCCCAACGCAACAGCTTGGCAGAGCAGCTTCCAGCGTCTTCCTTGAATCATTAAGAGCAAGGACTCGAAACCGAAAGATTAGTGCAATCGAAGAAGTTCCGCTAGTGAAAGTTAAGACTAACTCACCCAGCCGATTCATCGCAATCAGTAGCAGCTCCTCTCCAAGCAGCGTCTGGTACCTTAGTGCCTTTGTGACCAATAAGAGGTAAAAGGCTAAGTAGCAATTCCCCTGGAAGCGACACAGCCTCGGCCCTTGCTCTTCAGAGGCTCAAGAATGCCTTTTAGCGTCAAACCACGGCTCAGGTGTCAGTAAGAAGGATAAGAAACTTGCCAACGTGAAACACACGAGCTGAAGATAAATTTGTCACTGAGCTATATGTACAAGTCGACCAAGATCTTCAGCAAGCCCAAGATCCGCAGGTCAAGAGCTAACCTTAAGCAGAAGACTTAAGATTGCCTTGGAACGTCAGGGCACGGTTCAGGGCGCAACGCCAGAGTCAGCAAGAAGGCGTGGCTTAGAGGCAGTGCCTGGTGTAGATTCTCTTTGGGAGCAGCTGGTACATCAGCTGGGGCAAAGCAAAATCAAGACAACGAAGAAGCACCTGGTAGAACAATATGAGAAGCGGATGCTGAAGCAAGGCGACAAACAGTGGGTGGAGATCAGTCAAGCCAGGTGACCCAGGGCCCATTAAAAGCTTCAAAGGAGCTTCAAGGAGGACAAGAACAAGCTGTTGACGCTGAGGAAAATCAATTGGCAGCTAAGCATCAGACAAGAGCTTTACAGAAAATAAACATTAAAATTTAATACAAATTACCATCTGTTGTACTGTTTTTTGCAAGGCATGCCTTTGGACAGTAGACATTTGTGTTACATGCAATGCATGTATTCAAAATGGTATATCGTAGCTTAAGAATCGTAGAATTGTTTCTGATAGTTTATTTCAAAGTTAAGAGTACTTTCCGATAATGTCGGAGGCAAAACAAAAGTATAGGTTCTCCACAAAACGTGTCTAAAATGGGTCAAAATATACATTTTTTGCAACTAAGCTCAAATTACTAAAAATCTCCGTTACGTTTCTGAAAACACATTCGTGTTCACACATAATCTAGAATCGCCACCAACCCATCAATATACTGGACCTTTTTGCCTAGTGTTGCGAGAACAGGAATCAATTCCACTTTCGAAAAGTTGCCATGGAAGTGGAATTAAGAACATGCCTGTTATCGGCTCTTCAGTTCCAGCCAAGAATGCTACACATTTTAAAAACAAAGTTTCGCTTAAGCCCTAGGAGATATTGTGTTAATATTCTAATTTTTATACAAAATTTTTCGCAAAGTTTTTCTCAGGAATTCTAGAAAATCATAACAAAATTGCATACTTTTGGGCTGGACTTTATAAAAAGGAACAACATTTCCTCTCAATTTTCTTTAAAAAAAAGCAAAACTGCGCAAAAGCGCATACCTATATCTAAAGTGCAATATTTTAAAAAATAAGCCATGTTGAAAGTGAATTGCGAGGGGAGCTTTTGGGCACTCTCAACGCAAAGTTGCCAAATGAGAAAATACCCAGAAAATTAAAGTTTTTTACATTTTTTTTCTGTGGGCGCTTGCGAATGGAAGCTTCAGAACAATTTAAAGAAAAATCTACTTTGAACGACTGCTGTCCAAATACCATTTTGTGAAATAGTTCCAAAATAAAAATTTATAATTTTCTTTGTTTTTTAGACTACCTAAATTAACTAAAAAAGGTCTGTTGAAGTTGTCTTCTGATCCCATGGAATACAATGGAGCATATCAGCGAAAATAACGTTTCCAATCCAAAGAGATTATAACACGCTTCCACTAAAATGAAAGATTCGCTATGCACGAAACTTTTGAATCATTCAGCGGGGTTACAAAACCAATAATGAGTGTTTTCTAGGTTTAAGAAACAAATTTCCAAATTTTTAAAATTGTTTTCTTATATTCAAGGTTTCTCTCCCTTTGGTTTAGAATAACTCGAACTATGTTTTAGAAAAGCTTTCCATAATATTAAGAATTTATGTTTCTAAAATTTAGGGGATTCTATAGGAATATTTTATAGACGAATTTCTAATTACATATTTAAGTTCAGTGACCTGTTTTGATATTAGTCAAAGTGAATAATGGTTGATTGTAATTCTATGCAATCAACAGACTTGAAAAGGCAAAATACTTTGACTAAAATCAAAACAGCTCACTAAATCCATATATGGGTATTTCCACAGCAACAAACGTGACAATCGTACGAAATTGTTAGCCTTTATTATGAAGAAAAGCAAAGAAA
This sequence comes from Lordiphosa magnipectinata, assembly GCA_037044535.1. NCBI lineage: Eukaryota > Metazoa > Arthropoda > Insecta > Diptera > Drosophilidae > Lordiphosa > Lordiphosa magnipectinata. The sequence goes on from JBAMBO010001840.1 coordinate 78,979, forward strand.
AATTGTACAATAAATTTCGGCATATTGGTATTTGGATAGCACTTTAGTAGCACCATATTTAGTGTAAAGGCTGAGAGCTGTAGATAGTAAGGACACAACATACAGGCAGACAAAAAGACATACACAACCTGACAGAATACGGAAGTACGTTTTGTCTGCTTTCACAAAAAAGCAAAACTCTGCGGAATACGTTCGAGTTTTTTAATGCAATTAACTTTAATATGATCTGCCATGTTGTAACCATATATTTATAGCTGATTCGCTCAAAAAAAATGTTGCTTTTTTTTTTATATTTGACTCACTAAGATACGCAACGTGACATACGTTACGTGACAAGCCTTTCTCTAACGCCGTACTTCAGATGCTTTTCATAAATTTATATATGTATCCTTCTGCGTAATCATAAAAAACATAAAAATTTTGATTCAGGAACTTAAATTGATTTACAGAAGATAAGATAGCTGCATAAAATGAATAGATGTTATCGGTTTTGGGTTGACCTATCTGTGGAAATGCCCATATGTATAAACTAATGGTAGATGGCAGATGTTTGCAATACAAACCTTAAAAACAAAAAAAAAAACAAAAAAAAAATGGCAATACCTTGTGTATCTCATCCTGGCTGAGCTAGAATTATCACTAAATAGAATGTTTAGAATCTAAAAAAAAACAAGAAAGAAAGTCGGTCAAGCCCGACTATAACATACTCTGCACCCTTAATGTCGCAGCTCGCATTTGGTCACGAGTCAAACGGCCGGTTAACACACAACGCACAACGCAGTGCGCTCTCTAAGTCTCTCTCTCTCTCTCTCTCTCTATCTCTCACTAAGATTGCTTCTGCTGAAAGCAATGCTTAGGTTATGGGTGGGGTGGATGGGGGGTGTTAACTGACCGTTTTTTTGCTCATAACTAGAGTATCGTTCATCCGATCCTTATCATTCCTTCAGCAAATCGATAAATAATTTTGAGTACTAGATATCTCTAGAAAGTACGAACCATCTATCATCAAAACTGTAGGAGATATGACGTTTTTTCCAAATTGCGGAGGCGCGAGGGGGCGTGGCAAAAATTGAAAATAAACTTGATCTGCCTGCAATATAAGAAATATATGTCCCATACATGTCAAACCTCTATCTCTTACCATCTCTGAGATCTCTTCGTTCATACGGACAGACGAACAGACAGACAGACGGACAGACGGACATGGCTATATCGACTCGGCTGTTGATGCTGATCAAGAATATATATACTTTATAGGGTCGGAAATGATTCCTTCTCCCTGTTACATACTTTTGCACAAACTTAATATACTCTATGTACCTTCGGTACAGAGTATAAAAACATAAAAATTTTGATTCAGGAACTTATATTGATGTACATAAGATAAGCTAGCTGCATAAAATGAATAGATGTTTTCGGTTTTTGGTTGACCTTTCTGTGGAAATGCCTATATGTATAAACTAATGGTGCAATACAAATCTAACGGCTTCCCTGTTGAAAAAATAAAAAAGAACAGAAATTCCTTGTGTATCTCATCCTGGCCGAACTAGAATTATTACTAAACAGAATGTTTAGAATTTAGCAACAGCCAAAAGCTAAAAACAACAGAAACGCTCAACACGTAACAAAATTGGTACCACTTTCAAACCATTGCATAATTTCAGGCTGGCTGTACTCTCACAAGAGGAATTTTGGGCTGGTTTTTACATAAGTTGAAGTCTCAAGTCTTTATTCGGCATCTCGGGCTGTACAAATAGCGCTAATTGTCAGTGATGAGTGAATTGTGGTCGATTCCGAAACAGCCGGCTGTACAGACGTACCATTGCTTCCCAATAATGTTGTGTGTTGGCTCTGTTGAAGTGTGTTGATGGCATAGAATTACAATCAACCACCTTAAAAAAGCAAAATAATTTGACGAATTTCTAATTTTCAGGACGAATTTAAGCATTTTTTTTATAAGTGGCTTATAGTCCATATGGAGTGGTTCGTGGGTGAATGTAAAATTGGTACTCCGATTCGCGCTTTTTTGTTTGTCGAGTACAAATCTATTAGGTGGTCCATTACTCCATCATAAATAATGATTTTAATAAGAATCTATAGTGCGTTTTTAAAGATATTTATAAATTAATGCTTAAATCCTGCTGGAAGTACCTTAACCAATTGTACGATTGAGGTGCATTTTTTCTATTGAGTTCCCAATGATCCTGTCCGCATTTGCTGAATTTTGTTGATTTTTGTTGTCGCCGTGTTTTGCCTCCGAGCCACATCTAGACCGAGATCAACTTGTGAAATTATATATAGATCGGTTCCGTAACTTAGATCAGCAGTGTGGGCACGCCTCTGCTTCCATTGCTTTCGGCAACTGGCGTCACTCAGATGCATAAGAAATTGCTTCGCTTCGAGGCGCCGATACGCACATGCAGACCTCGCTTCCAAGTGAATTAATACAACAAAATCCATTCGTACCGGCGCCAGCCCGCAAAAGCAGCAGGCGCAGCAGTGTGCGCGACCGGTGCTCGCTGATAAGGGTTGTTTTTAGCTCTGTATGTCACAGCCAATAACAGGAATCATCTCCAACCCTAAAAAGTATATATATTCTTGAGCAGCATCATCAGCCGAGTCGATATAGACACGTCGGTCTGTCCGTTCGTATGAATAAACAGATTTCTGAGATGGCAAGAGAAAAGATTCGAAATGTATGGGACAGATCAAGTTTATCACTCCCGCCACCGCATTTTGGAAAATATCTCCCACAGTTTCTAATTTTCGTACCATCTGGACATATTTAACAATCAGCACTGTTTGTTGATCTGACGAAGGACTTGTAATGATCGTATGAAAGATAGTCAATCTACCAGCAAAAGAAAGTTCGCAGCAGCAGCGCAGATTGCTGCTCCAAAAATTCATATTGAATTTTAATTTTTTTTTTCCCCAGGTACAGAGTATTTCACAGCCGGGCTTGACCGATTTTCTTACTTTTTTTGTTGTTATTGCTGGACTGCTCTCAAATTTAAACTTCATGCCCAACGCTTACACGAAACATACATACAATAATTTATGTAGATGTACATATAATTTACTTAACTTGGATTGGCTCTGCTTCAAAACACAATTTTCCCTCCCGTTCTTATCGCTATAATTGCCTGCGACTGCTTCGATTTTATTTCAGTTCGGTATGAAACTTTCAATCACTCGCACTTTGCAGCAAACATGTCAAAGCAATAAAAATACAAAAAATGTATTTCAACAAGTTATGGTTATTGAAGCTTGGAACATTTTTGCTTATCATTGGAAGTCATATTACAGAATCTTCGAATACTACGGAACCTCTGACTAATACAGAACTTCCGGTGACTACAGAATCTTCAGATATTACATATACCCAAGGTACAGAAGCTCGAACTTAATAAGTGTTAAACATAACAGAAGTTTTTATTGTCGTTTAAAGAAAACTCATCTAAAAATTCGGACACTCCAGTCAGCAGTTCTTCAACTGCAAAACCTTCAGATACGGAACCCAGCGAAAAAATGAGTCTTCAAGAGTCTTCAACTGCAAAACCTTCAGATACGGAACCCAGCGAAAAAATTAGTCTTCATGCGTCTTCAACCGAAAAACCTCCACATGCGGAACCCAGCGAAAAAATGAGTCTTCACGAGTCTTCAACCAAAATACCTCCAGATACGGAACCCAGCGAAAAATCAAGGCTTCGTGAGACTTCATATACAGATTCTTCAGATACGGAACCCAAACCAAAAATAGGTCCATTCGGAATTGTGGGTTTAATCATTCTAATTATAGCCAGCATTGGTTTTGGTCAATATTTGAGATATAAATATAGGACGCGTTTGTCCTACAATAGATAATTAATATTGTCTGTGAATTTTTTATCGTCATTTTAATAAAAATCATCTTTATCATTGCACGATCTGCTAGGGCTGCTGACCCTCAAATGGAAGATACAATAAAACAAATTTGTCTCTGTTTTAATTTTGAAATTTGATCTAAATTGGTTTTCTCCTGGTAGTGATGTCATTTAGGCTATTGAGTTGCTAGATTTATGAATGAAAGTGAAATATTAAATTTTTTAAAATTCTTTTATCTACAAAATTGGCAATTTGTAAATTTTATTTAGCTATTTTCAACCATTTCCATATATTTGAGACGTAGTGCGACATAATACCTAATAAATCCAAACTTGATGGTTTCTGTTACTACCGTGCTCTAATGAACACGCTTGGTGTGTCATTAGCCAGATAATCTTAGGGAAAACTAAATTGCTCAACAGAATGCAGCTATAGACGATAAAGGCTATTTGAAGCACAAGATTGGTTTTCAGAACTTTACTTTTATTTTAATAAACAATACATTTGTTTAAAAGATCTGTCTTGGAGTACTAAAAAAACAAAGATTTTGACCTCAGAGAGAGTTGCAGATCATTTTATACTCTATACCAAACAGGCGGAAGGAATTATTTCCGACTTAATAAGGTATATATATCCATTATCAGCTTCAACAGCCGAGTCGATATAACCATGTCCGTCCGTCCGTCTGTCTGTTCGTCTATATGAAAGCACTGATCTCAGAGATGGTAAGAGATAGAGGTTTGACATGTATGGGGCATATATTTGCTTATACTTGCAGGCAGATCAAGTTTATTTTCAATATTTGCCACGCCCCCTGCTGCCTCCGCAATATGGAAAAAACGTCATATCTCCTACAGTTTTGATGATAGTTCGTACCTTCTAGAGATATCTAGTAATCAAAATTATTTATCGATTTGCTGAAGGAATGATAAAGATCGGATGAACGATACTCAAGTTATGAGCAAAAAACGGCCAGTTAACATCCCGCACCCCCCCAAACCCATCACCACAGCTTTCCATTGAAAAAAGGCCATCATAGTGAGAGAGAGAGAACCTTAGAGATGAGCGTATAATAAACATATTGCACGATAAGCTCGTGACTCCTTGGATGTATTATAATCTTATAGTCGGGGGCAAATGAACTGGTACAGAGTCTGTTATAGTCGGGCTTGACCGACTTTCTCACTTGGTTAAAATGCATTCAGCTACAAAACTGGCAATTTTTTATTAAATTATGAATAGCTATTTTAAGCTATTTCGTTACTTTTGAGTCGTTCTCGTATGAAGCTCAAACAGTTTTTTCCGTTTGTTAAAAATTAATTTTGCATCCGATTGACTTGAAACTTGATTTGTAAGCATATAATATAATTGAAAATTCGCTCGCAAGAAAAATGGCCTGCAAACTCTGCATAAAAAACTATTTGTATCAGATCTGATTGAATTGAAACCATGTGTGTCTTTCCACTGCTAGAACATCCGCCCCCAGGATGTGAAAATGCCCGGATAATTTTGCATGCAAATAGTTATTTTTCATCCTATTGACAAATAATTAGCGATTTCATTTTATTAAGTAGAAAAATCCGTTCCTTGGGGAAAATTCTGCATGTAAAAAACTATTTACCGTCCGATTGATTTGAAAGTCAGTTTGAAAGAATAGTGAATTCATTTGTGATATCATTATCTGATGCTTTTACTTACTTTTGAGTCGTTCTCGTATGAAGCTCAAAAATTTGTTTCTGATAATGAGTTTTTTGACAGGTATTTTCCAGCCATATAGTATCAAATGTACCAATAAGTGGTAACATTTTTAACATTTTAATTTTATTATTTACAGCTAATGCATTGAAGATGTTCTAATCGAAATTTCAGGTTCAGGGTGGAAAACTTGTCTAGAATCAATACTAATAATTTAATTTCCCTTTGAGCTCCTGTACTGAGAATATATGTATTAGTTTTGACTTCTTGTTAAAACCCTTTCTTGACACTTTGAAATAGTGAATTAAATTGATTTCTATTTTTAAATATGTTCAAAATAGATCAATTTGGCTTCGAGTAGTAGAAACCAACCAGAATCAGAATAATATAGGAAAAAACTTTACCATTTGGATAAAGCACCGGATTTTTGTTGCAAAATAAGTGAAAATAACCATCTTTCCCGGTGTCAAAACACTTTCTTAACACGCTGCAGCCGCAGTTCATGATAAATTTTAATACTGTTTCATGCCTAAAAGAGCCAAAGAGCCAAAGTCACGAAAGAACTCGTGTACGGAAATCCATGTTTTAATACCAGCTCTTCCAAATCAAGGCTCAATTCAGTACTAATCCCAACTGAACGGTTCTGTCACTACCTTGGTCCAGTGAAAACGTTAATTCTGGTGAAGACTAAAATGATCAACAGATTGCTACTGAAGACGTTAACCACAAGAATGACTTTACAGCAGATAAAGCAAATGTATTCCCCTCTTTGACTTGTCGACTAAATTTGTATTTAAGTTGAATCTTATCGAGCCAAAAATTCATTTAGGTTAGCGAGCTAAAACTTCACAGAAGATGCATTTGGCTGCTTATGCCAAAATAACGATCTTTCCTTCAGTTGAACTCAATATTAAAGCTGGAATTTAATTCTTAAATCAAATATTTTTTTTGTTTTGACTTTTAGCTGTTTCTAGCAATTATGTTTTGCAAATTTAGCAATTTTGGGACATCACGTTGTGGCAACACTGTCTGTTACATACATTTGCTCGAACTTGGTATACCCATGTTTCTCTTCGAAATGGCTTTGCCATGTGTTTTATATATGCATGTACTGCTGTCCAAAGATTAATTGGGTATAATTCCATATCAGTAAATCACTTCCATTAAAAATTCTCTAGAGATTGAAATAAAATTTGTTTGCTTATGGAAATCCCACAGCGAACTTTTCAGATTTGTAGCCAGAGCTTTACCAAAAGCTTCAACAAGTTTAGAGTTTGAGTTTTATGTATCTCAGCCTTAAGCTATGCTAGGCAAATTGTTAACAGAAATCTACACCCAAAAGTACGTTATATTTGTCTAATTGATCTTTGATGTTCAAGAGGGAAATCTAATAAACACAATTGAATTCACTTTGCCACAACATTTTAGCATCTTCAATGTCAGTTTCCCCTTTGGACTTTGTAACTTTGACAGATTCCATTCGTTATACTTAAATGGTTATATGTAAATTGAAGTGTGGATTAATGTAAATCTCAGTACAAAGGGCAGCCATCCCTTGAGTTGTCAATTTAATTGAATAACCGAAGCTTCTCACATTCATTCCCAGAACCAAGACCCATTCCATTCTCCAGTACGCAGTCATTTCCCGACTTACGCATTGTTCGCTGATGGATTTGTATCTGAATCAGCATCTGTATGGGTTTATGTGCGTGTGTGTGTGTGTATACGCGGCCACAAATGAATAAGGCGGAAATTTTAATATAAACAGTGAAATTCGATGCTCGTTTTGTCTTCTATTTTCACATTGTGTGTGTGTATAATTATGGCTGGCTTTTTACTCAAATGTTCCTCGTAAATAGTAATTGTATACAAGTTGAGTAATTTTTTGTACCACATACTTCCCTCATGCCATCAATCAGTTTTATATAATGCACTTAATTTGAAAATTTGTTTGAAAATCTTTTGATATTTTGTCGCTTAAAAACCAGTTGCCATATGTGTCACCAATATTAAGCTTTTCTCAGGCTGTTCATGGTAATTAATTGTACAAAATTGGCGAATTAGCTCTGGCATAGCTGAAATACTTGAAAGTATTGGCTAAAAGGTTGGCTAGCTAATGTAGAGTTGGGGTTTAAAAGTAACTAACCCTTTCTGTCAATTGGCAACCTTTTACTGGATCAATTTTATTAATCGACAAATGTTTTCTGCTAATGTAATAACGACTAACATCAAAACAGGTCACTAAACACATATATGTAATATAATAATGTTGAAAACGTTGCATGCACGCATGCTTACAATTGGAGGACAGAGTGCTCACAAAGAGGATTTGGAATGCACACATAATGATCGATTTTTAGGCACTTTGTTGCTACCACAGGGAGAAACAGTATCTCTATAAACAGTGTAAATAGTATAGTATAGTATAAAATGGTGCTTCCTCACTGATTGACTGACTGATTCACTGATTTACTGGCAATCTACGCACAGCCAGAACGGACAGTAGTTTTCATTTGTAGTTAAATAGAGACATAAGAAGGGGTCTTAGAAAACTCCACCCCAAAGGGCGAAAAATCGTCTGAAAACTTTTAGAAAAATTCATTTTGCATCCGATTGACTTGTAACTTGATTTGTAAGCATAGAAATGGAAATTCGCTCACAAGAAAAATGGCCTGGAAATTCTGCATGCAAAAACTATTTGTATCAGATCCGATTGAATTGAAACCATGTGTGTCTTTCCACTGCTAGAAAATCCGCCCCAGGGTGTGAAAATTCCCGGATAATTCTGCATGCAAATAGTTATTTTTCATCCTATTGCCAAATGATTAGCGATTTAATTTTTTTAAGTAGAAAAATCCGTTCCTTGGGGAAAATTCTGCATTTAAAAAACTATTTATCATCCGATTGACTTGAAAGTCAGTTTTTAAGAATAAAGAATTCATTTGCGATATCATTTTCTGATGTTGAAAAATGCGTCACCAGGGTGGGGAATCACTCAGACACTAAACACTGCATGTAAATATCATTATTTAGTTCCGAATAACTTGAAACTTGGTTGAGAATCCGCCAGCGGGGCGAAAAACCTCCCGGAAAAACTAAAAACTATTTTTTATCCAATTGATTTGAAAATCTGTGAGGATACTTTGCGAAAGCTTCTGTGATGTGATTTTCCGATGTTGGAGTATGGCCAAAAACTATTCTCCAATGTTGTAGGCTCAGTATTTTTTTTTTGCTTCTGGAATAGCAGCAGAAAGCAATGCTGCTGCTGCAAACTTTATTTTGCTCATAGCTTATTTATCGCTCAGTCCATCTTTACCAATTCTTTGGAGCAGCGATAAAAAATGCTGATTATTAAATATGTATAGAAGGTACGAGCCAACTATCTACAAAACTGTGGAACATATGCCGTTTTTATACCCTTGCAAAAGGTATTATAATTTTGCCCAGAAGTTTGCAACGCATACAAATATTCATTTCCGACCCCATAAACTATATATATTCTTGATCAGGGCGACGAGCTGACTCGATTGAGCTTTGTCCGTCCGTCTGTCTGTCTGTCCGTCTGTCTGTCCGTCTGTCTGTCTGTCCGTCTGTTTCTACGCAAACTAGTCTCTCAGTTTTAAAGCTATCGAGCTAAAATTGTGCAGAGAGTCTTCTTTTTTCTGCACGCTGCTAATATGTCGGAACCGACCGGATCGGATGACTATATCTTATAGCTGCCATAGGAACCATCGGTCAAAAAATGGGTCTGAATGAGAAAAACTTTTTTGTTCTTAATGTTAGCGATCTTAAACAGGGTCATCATTAATATTATATGCTTTCAAACAGATTTGCAAACTTTGGTCAAAATCGGATGACCATATCTTATAGCTGCCATAGGACCGAACGGTCGGAAAATGGGTCTTACTGAGAAAAACTTTTTTGGTTACAATGTTAGCGTCCTCAAACTCGTCCCTTATTAATATTATATGATTTCAAACTGATTCGCAAACTTTTGTCAAAATCGGATGACTATATCTTACAGCTGCCATAGGACCGATCGGTCGAAAAATGGGTCTTAGTGAGAAAAACTTTTTTGTTTTCAATTTTATCGTTCTTAAACTTTTCGATTGTTAATTTAATATGTTTTTAAAAAGATTCGCGAAATTTGGTCGAAATCAGATGTTCATCTGACGGAAAATGGATTTTAGTTACAAAAGTTTTTGATTTTTATCCAAGCGTTCTTAAACTCTGTCATTTCAAAAACAGCTTTCGCAAGGGTATAAAAACTTCGGAACAGACGAAGTTAGCTTGGCCTTCTCATTTTAAGCTTGCGGAGGCAAAACTTTTAAATAAAATTAATCTACCTGCAAGTATAAGAAGTTAATGTCCCAAACGAACTGACAGACGTACAGACTGACATGGCTACATCGACTCGGCTGTTGATGCTGATCAAGAATATACATAAAGTTTATATATGCATATGCATGCATAGATGGTTCGTTCAGCGTTATTTATCGATTTAACATCGGATGAACAATTGTCAATCTATGAGCCAATGAAAGTTAGCAGCGACAGCGCAGCAGCTTGAGCTTCTCAAAAATATCTCGTTTTTGCATTAATTGTTGCGTTAATTGTATTGCCTCAGCCCTTAATGGCCTGTGTGTGGTGTGTCTTTAATCTTAAAATTAAATATTGATATATGATGATTTGATGGAAGATATTTTCAATATTTTCAGATAGGGCTAACATTTCAGGAGAATAAATTGATTTAAGGTCCGGAATGGGACTCACATTGGTGAAATAATGAAATTTTGGGATGCTTATAACATGTTCAACAGTGCACTTGCTGCTTCCCTTGTTTTCCGGTGCATTAAAATGCAGTTAAAAATGTGTAGAAAATTAAGGTATAGGTTTAACTCCTGATCTAGACATAAATTTGGTTTCTTTTTTCTATTTCTAGGTCTTATTAGAGAGGAAAATATGTCAATTTATTTACTGGCCAAACGGACAATTGATATGATTTTTTTGGTGTGACCGCATATTTCGAAGACAAAAATCTCGAAATGGCTCGATACCAAGTGTTTTTGCCGATACATTGAATAATTATACAGCACTTCACATCTTTACACTTCTACGCTCTTATGCTGATTTCTTAAACATACCCCCCCCCCCCCCAGGGCAGCAAAAAGTTGGTAATTTTTTTCCATGTGTTTTGCTGTTTTGTCGTAAACTTTTGCAGTTTATGATTTTGATTTACGCTTTTACGAGGGCTGGTGAATATCCTAATGTAGTTACACCCGTCGGAATCGATTTATTTATTTTACTGATTTTTTCCAACAAAAATATTTCTTACTGTCGGCCGTTGGTGTTAAAATAATTTTAAAGTGCCTCCGCCAAAAAAAAAAAAAAACTGACCAAAGCTTTAAATGTTTTTAAGAGCTCCAATTAAAATAATTTTAAAATTAATTTTGAGGCAAACACACGCTCTTGTTTCGGACACCGTCAACGACTCGCACAAATCATTAGACACGAAACTGGCTAGCAGATCTCTGTCGGTCTGTGATGCAATCGAAATGTGTGTCAGCAGCTTCGTTTGCCAGCCCCCGTACACGCAAGGCTTAAGCTTTGAGAAGCATTTAATGTGCTGCAGATCGGAGTTGAAGTCGCACTGGTGGATTTTCCGCTTTTCATTTGCACTTTCCATCACTGGCACCATGACATAATTATTTGTGTGTTTACTTTACAAAAACCACTCGCACCCGTTTAGCCTGATTGCGATTACCGCAACCGGACTCTGACCATAGGTGGTGGATTTTCTTGGTTTTCCATCAAGTGCGTAGTTGTGGAAATGGTATGAGATGTGAGGGGTATTAACACTTAGAGCAGAAGTTTGATGAGTCATAGATTAGATCTAAGATGATATAAATATTTTAGTTAAAATTTATTTTAATTTTTATACCCTTGTAGAGGGTATATTAAAATTGTCGAGATGTTTGTAACTCATAGAAGGAAGCATCTCCGACCACATAAAGTATATATATTCTTGATCAGCATGACGAGCTGAGTTGATATAGCCTCCGTCAGTTTTAAAGCTATCTTAACCAAACTTTGCACGAAGTCTTTTGGTACAAATACGCAGCACATTTGTCGGAACCGGCCAGATCGGATGACTATAGCATATAGCTGCCACAGGAACCATCGGTCGAAAATGTTGTTTTAGTGATAAAAACTTTTTTGTCTTCAACGCAAAAGTCCCCAAACCTCGGATTTATACGTTTTCTATGCTTTCACATAATTCCACCAAGTTTGATAGGACAACTATATAGTATAGCTGCCATAGAAATTGGGTGTAGAAAATGTATATAGGAGGCCTTGTCAAAAATGTGTACAATTGGCCGAATGTACATATTTGTGTCAGTGGAATCAGGCTACTAGTTTATATGAATCATACAAGCTACAAGGGTATAAAAACTTCGGTCGAGCCGAAGCTAGCTTTCCTCTATTTATTTTTCTTCTCTTAGTTGCAGGAGAAATTTGTAAAAAAAACGAAACCCCAGGAATCTTCAATCAATCTTTTTATCTGAGCAATGTAAAATTGGCTTAAACAGCGGTTCCAAGCTTCTCTCGATCTCTTGGCGTGTGTGCTTATAATTTTTCGCACAAGAGAAAGGGTTTACAGTTTAACGCCGAATCCGAAGGGCAACAGATCGATAATTTTTGTTTGTTCATGGCTAGTTACTTCACAGCTGGCGCCAGTAGCTGGTGAAGGTGACCGGGTGATCTGAGTGTCTAGCTTTAAAGCAGTGAGTTCCAATATGCATGCCCGCGGCAGAAGTTAACCAACGCATGTGTTAGTAGGTGTTTTTAGAATTAAATTTTAAGCATCAGTTATTTTTTGTTTTGAAGATCCATAATTTTACATTTTGACTAACTGGATGAATATTTGGCATTAAAGTACTATTAAATATTTGATTTACAAACATAAAAAGGATACCCTAAGCAAATCCACTGTCCTAGCCAACAACCCGTCAGATGATCTAAGGTCAGATGTAAAATCTGCCGAGCCAATTGTTTCTATGCCAAAAAAAAAGATTCCAGACCAAGTCACGTAGGTCGAGGCATCACTGGAGTGTCGGGTTTCTACGAAGAAGCGGCTTCGAGACTATCGTAGCGCAGCTAAATATCTTGCTCCAGAAGGTCAATCGACAGAGTGTGGGCTTCATAAAAGAGGCAGAAAAGCTATTCCGATTTTAAAATAAAAGGAAATAGGATAAACATTTCATTGGAAAATCCTCCACGAGCAAAGCAACAAGAAAACCAAGTAAAGAGTGTCGAGGCACCACTTAATGGCGGGCCTATCGATGGAAACAGTGAGGGCTTAGAAGAAGAAGCAGGAACTATATTCCTAATTAAAATAAAAAAGAAAGTCGGTCAAGCCCGACTATAACATACTCTGTACCCTTACACTCGCATTTGCTCAGGAGTCAAACGGCCAGTTAACACCCCGCGCACAACGCGGTGCACCCTCTAAGTTTCTCTCTCTCTCTCTCTTTCTCTCTCGCACTAAGATTGCCTGTGTTGAACGGTTAGGGTATGTTGCTGTGTTTGTTGGTGGGGGGGTGGGTGGTGTTAACTGGCCGTTTTTTGCCCATAACTTAAGTATCGTTCATCCGATCTTTATCATTCCTTCAGCAAATCGATAAATAATTTTGTTTACAAGGTATCTCTAGAAGGAACGAACGATCTATTTCCAAAACTGTAGGAGATATGAAATTTTTTCCAAATTGCGGGGGCGGGAGGGGGCGTGGCAAAAATTGAAAATAAACTTGATCTGCCTGCAAGTATAAGAAATATATGTCCCATACATGTCAAACCTCTATCTCTTACCATCTCTGAGATCTCTTCGTTCATACGGACGGACAGACAGACAGAAAGACAGACGGACAGACGGACATGGCTATATCGACTCGGCTGTTGATGCTGATCAAGAATATATATACTTTATAGGGTCGGAAACGATTCCTTCTCCCTGTTACATACTTTTGCACAGACTTAATATACTCTATGTACCTTCGGTACAGAGTATAAAAATGAAGTAAATCTGCTTAACTGGCTGCAGGGTCGCTCACCAAAAAGGTTTCCTAAACCAGGGAATCAAGATAACAAAAACCAACAGGAACCTTGATAGAATTGAATCTGTGCAAAAATCAGTTTTTATTGTTTGCTCTTCGTGGTTTAAACTGGAATATTGAGGTCCGTTTACCATCGTACTCTAGTAGACTCCTTTTGATTAACCCCTTCCCTCCCCTATTAACCGTAGAGTTATGCTTGGAGTAATCTTTATACTGAAATCGATTCATCTGAGTTGGTTGGCCAAATTAACCACAACGTTCCTATTAGACCGACCCATAACTGGATCGTTGTACGACTAACTATGCTTTGCATGAACCGTTTCGTGTTCTCTGTGCTGATTACAATAAACTCTACAAAATAATCAACTAGGAAGCTTCGCTTCCTGCTTTATAAATTACTACTTTAACTTATTTAGCCCGTAGTTAACATTACTTTATGATTTCCTTCGCTATTTCGTGTCACACGTTAGTGGCTGCGCCTCTCGGTCGGTTGGGCGGGAGGTGGGCTGCTATTTAACAAGCCTCGGCTTGGTGACGCATGGGCCACTTGAACGTACTGCGCATTGTACGTCAACGTCCACTGTATATACTTATACACTTTTAGATGAGCACGGTTGTAAGATTTAATTTGTACTGACACGCTCAGTGTGGGCGGGCTATCTTTTATTAAGAATTTATCATCCCTAATATACTAACTTAACTAAGGCAGTATTTGTAAGATAGCTGCGTGTGTATTATTATAAAAATGCATTCGTGTGAAGAATACACATTACCTCACACGATGCATATTAAGTGGTGCGGATCGGATGACCTTTTCAAGTGGTTCCCATGGTTGATCCTTTTCAAGTGGTGAATCTGCTGGGCTGGGCTGATCCTCTTCACTGCGGCTATTAATATTTAATACTATTACCTAAGGTGGCATGTTTATGACATAGGCGACAAAGGCTAACGATTTAATGTTACAAAGAATGATAGATTTATGATATGTAACGCAACGTTAGGATCGTGGTCGAGTCTCATGTTCAAGTTTGAACATCCACACAAAAGGAAAAATAACAATATCGAGAACATCATTAGAGAACAAAGATTGGTTAGGGGCCCAGGCAAAGTTTAATAAAAAATTCAACGCTTTCTCAAATGTCAGATGCCGATTCAATCGACTGCAACAATCCAACAATGGATCCAAATACAGACAATAAAGCATTGGGCTCTATCCTTTCTTAGTCACAAGACCGAGTCAAGTGGGTCAAAGCACCACAGGTTTGGCTGGTTACAACAAAGGGAAGGCGTTTTCCTGCGACTCTTGTTACGCGACTTAAGAACCCGCTCCAGGAATGTCAACAAATTCAACTATGTGTCTTAAAACGACGAGATCATGGTTCGAGTCCAGGAGGGGTTGGTTGCATTGCAACCAAAAATGTTTTTTTGTTTTTATAGCTCAATAAATCTATGTATATGGGGTTTAGTGACTTGTTTTTGATTTTAGTCAAAGCTAAATCTGGCTAGCTTAAGGTCTATGGTTGAGTATAATTCTTTATAAACAACACAAATCAACATATATTAATTACAACATTTTGGAATAGCAAAATGTACGTTGTACGGACATACCCAATTGCTCTTCCAAAATGTTGTAGTTAATATCTGTTGATTTGTGTTGTTTATAAAGAATTATACTCAACCAGAGACCTTGAGCTAGCCAGATGTTACTTTGACTAAATAAGTCTATATACACTGCTCGCCACTTGGATAGGACACCCTGTATGCTCTCTTTAAAACTGCTCGTAACTCGAAAACGAAATGGTAGAATAACGGTATTTTTTGCATATTATCTTTGTGCAAGCATTCTTCGCTCTTTATGGTATATTCCAAGTTTTGGAATAGAACCGTTATGAAGTTGTTGCCACTTTATGTGAGCATTCGCAAAAATTCAATGGAATTTTTGCGCCACTTGAATAGAACATGCATTTCGGTCGGTATCGTTGACACGTGCACACAAATTTTGGTTTACTTAAACTTTTTGCTTTAATTGAAGTGTATATAAAACTAAAAAAAATTAAAATGGGGCGTGGCACTTCATTATCCTAGTCGGAGAAAGGAAAAATCCAAGCTTACAAGGATTCTGACCTTTCTATTGCCAAAATAGCAAAAAAAAGTCGACAGGAGCCGTCACGCCATAACAAATTTTTTAAATAATGAGGCTAATTATGGTAAAAACATGAAGGGCCGCACCCACAGTGTGCTTACCATCGCGGACAAGCTACTTATATTAAGAGAAGCTTCCAATTCGCACGACTCTTTGGCCAAGATAAGGGAAAAATGCAACGTTAAAGCAAGTTTGACAACCATGCGTCGTGTTATTAATAATGCTACACACCTGAAGAGACTAAAAATCAAGAAGAAGCCACCTCTTAAACCGGCTCGGAAGTTACAACGCCTTGATTTCGCGCGCGCACATGTCACCTGGACTTCGGAGTGGCAACGTGTTGTCTTTTCGGACGAAAAAAAGTTTAATTTGGAGGGCCCCGATGGCTACAGCTACTATTTTCATGATCTTCGAAAAGAACCACACCATCTTGATAAGTTGCACAGCAGTGCTGGAGGTATTATGGTATGGGGGGCCATTTCCTATTATGGCACCTGTGAGCTTAAATTTATTCCAACCACCATGAATGCGATGTGTTATAATGGTAGATTGAAAGAGCCCTTTCCACACTTCCAAACTCTTATTGCAAATCTAAAATGGATTAATCAACATGATAATGCCCCTATACATACGGCCCGGATTGTTAAATCGTATATAGCGAGCCAAAACGTGGAGTTATTACTCTGGCCACCCTATTCACCGGACTTGAATATCATTGAGAATGTGTGGGGATGGCTAACACGTGAAGTATATGGATCAGGTCAGCAATATTCGAGCGTTCCCGAACTAATTGCAGCTATCAAACTAGCATGGGGCTCGATATCGTTGAATTATTTGGGAAAATTGTATGCATCCCTTCCAGACCGAATGTGTGAGGTTTTGGAGAAAAAAGGAGGCTCAACACACTATTAAAAACTTTTTTTGGTTTGAAAACATGTTAGTAATTTCTTATTTAAGTAATATTGTTATTTGAAAAGGATTGAAATATTCTTAAATGGTTTTTAGATAAAGTGTCCTATTCAAATGGTGCAAAATGAAGACTCCAAAATTTGTTACTTATTGGTTAACAATGTTTTTTGTATACTTACAACTTTTGAATAATTTTGTAATTTTCGTCTAATTACTACATTTAAATAAACTTTATAAGAAAACAAAAATTATTTTCCTAGATGGCTTGGTATGGCAGCAATTAACTATAGAAAATCGACTTTAGAGGTGTCCTATTCAAGTGGCGAGCAGTGTATATCATAAATTTTTTCAACTGAAGCTCTGAAGAAAACTGTAGGATGGTTGATAAGTTGCGAAATGATAAATCTTGTGTTTGAGATTTCTAAGCTCATTACACGGTTTTCCAATCTCGTTTTTATAAGATTGTTTAAAAATATATAATATTAACAATGACCGAGTTTAAGAGCGCTAATATTGAAAACAAAAACTAAACTAAAACCCATTTTCCGACCGATTAATAAAATTTTCAAATGTATAACGAGAGCGTAAGTTAAGTCGGCTCTAACCGACTTCGATATACCCGTTACTCATTTAAAGAAATGATTAATAACCGTTCTGTGTGCCTGAGGTGGGACAGCCGAAAAGTGTTAACCATTTTTTTAACTCGGCTATTTATCATCCTATCTTGATGAAAATTTTTGGGCTTACAGATATTGCCAAAATGTACGTCTCAAATTTAGTTCTAACTAAATTTCATCAAAATCAAAATGAGATTGATATCTTAAAAACTGTGGGAGCTATTCAACATGATTTATTGTTTTGGCGGCGGTGGGCGTTGCAAAAATTGAAAATAAACTTGACCTGCCTGCAAGTATAAGAAGCTTATATCCCATACATGTCAAACCTCAATCTCTTACTATCTCTAAGATCTGTGCGTTCATTCAGACAGACGGACATGGATATGTAGACTCGGCTGTTAATGGTGATGAAGAATATATATATTTTTTTTGGGTTGGAAATGATTCCTTCTCCATGTTACATACTTTTGCACAAACTTAATATACTTTGTGTACCTTAGTTACAGAGTATAAAAACGTTGCCATTCGAAGGTGTCACGGAAATCACGGAAAATGCGTAATTTTCAAAATTATGTAAAAAAAGGACTTCAAAAATGCAATAGACACTTGGGTCGATTTGAAAAAAAGCACGAACAATATCTTGTAAACGATTTAACAATTGTTATTAAAAAAGATGTGGTGCAGACTCAGAAGACCAACTGTAAAAATAAACTTGGTCGGCCTCGTTTGAAATACGAGGATAGAAAATCGAGCCTTAAGAGACAAATTGTGGCCGATTTATCGAAAGAGAACGATGCCTACGTTCTTCTACACGCAGCATCAGTTTCTGCAAAAAAGGCTAAGGATAAGGACTTGTCGTTTGTTTTGCAGCAAACATTAAAAACGCCAGATAAATCTGAGCTAAGGGACACTCTGGGAGTCAAGAAACCGGTTCCTTTAACAGAAGATGAAGCCTTAGCCTTTTTGCTGGACAATTCTTTTACCAAAAGTCAGTATAACTGCGTTCGAGCAATGTGCATTCAGAAGAATTGCGACATATACCCGAGCTATGAAAAAATTCTACAGGCCAAATCACAATGCAGACCACAAGAAATTCTGTTAAAAGAGTCCGTAGCTGAGGTATCACTTTAAAATTTGTTAAACCATACCGCCTTCCGGATCATTATGTTACAAGAACCTGTCTTGAGAAATTTGCCTCATATTTCTCAGGTCAAACTT
Source organism: Lordiphosa magnipectinata (assembly GCA_037044535.1). Classification (NCBI taxonomy): domain Eukaryota; kingdom Metazoa; phylum Arthropoda; class Insecta; order Diptera; family Drosophilidae; genus Lordiphosa; species Lordiphosa magnipectinata. The sequence continues at coordinate 97,539 of JBAMBO010001840.1, forward strand.
TCAGCGAGCTATGGATTTGATGGTTCGACGGGTCAAAGCCTTTACAAGCAGCAATGCAATGAAAATGAGCCTGAATGCCAAGACCAATCGCTATTTGTCATTACCCTTATGCCACTACTGTTGACAGATAATTATGGAAGGATCATTTGGAAGAATCGGAGTCCACAGTCAGTGAGCTTAAAATCGAATTTTTAAAAGAAACCAAAGACAGCATTTTAAATCAAAAATTCAATTTGGACCAGCAAATAAGCAATCTAAGACCGTTTGAATTTGAAAATTTAAATGCTATTTTTGATTTGCACATGACCCTAATAGATGGCAAGGTATTAAACATTCTAATTGGAACAACCTCATCTCAATGTTGCCCAATTAGCGGTGCAAGTCCAAAAGCATTTTAAACAACCACAAATATCAGTTCGGACGTATTTGCAGCAAAGCCAAGCGCACTTCAATTTGGAGTTAGTCCCCTGCATGCCTGGATACGGCTTATGGAATTTGTTTTAAGTGTATCGTACAGAGCAACACTAAAAAAGTGGCGAACTACCAGCGAGGACGATAAAGCCAAAATGTTGAGGCGCAAGAAGGAGATTCAAGCCAAATTGTGGGAAGCGTTTGGCGTACATATAGACAAGCCCAAACAAAATGTTTGTGGTAACTCAAATGATGGAAATACCGCAAGGAGCCTATTTTCTAATGTTAAGTTGTTTAGTTCAATATTGCAGTTTGACGTAAAAGTCCTCCATAATTTCCACATTATTTTGTATAAAATAAGCGCTATCAAATTTAAAGAGTTGTGTGAAAAAACTGCTTCCATAGAACATGAAAAGCTATCATTGGTACCCCAGCGACCGTCAGCGACCGTGCATCAATTGTTGGTTCACGGATACCAAATAATAGAAAATGCAGTTCTTCCTGTTGGATGTCTTGGAGAAAACGCTTCCGAGGCCCGAAATAAATACTATAAACGAGATCGGAGATCACATGCCAGGCAAAATAGTCGTCTTAATAATATGAGTGACGTTTTTCACAGGGCTATGGATACATCAGATCCGCTTGTATCGAATATTTTAATAAATAATAGGAATAAGAACAAAAAGATACCACTTCCACAAGACGTTATTGCAATTTTGGAATCACCGTCTCCGGCGAATTGCAACTTTCCTGAAGAAGAAGATCAGGAATCTGATTATGATGAATACGACTATAGTTTATACACTGCTTGCCACTTGAATAGGACACCCTGTATGCTCTCTTTAAAACTGCTCGTAACTCGAAAACGAAATGGTAGAATAACGGTATTTTTTGCATATTATCTTTGTGCAAGCATTCTTCGCTCTTTCTGGTATATTCCAAGTTTTGGAATAGAACCGTTATAAAGTTGTTTTGCACTTTATGTGAGCATTCGCAAAAATTCAATGGATTTTTTGCGCCACTTGAATAGAACATGCATTTTATTTGGTCGGTATCGTTGACACGTGCACACAAATTTTGGTTTACTTAAACTTTTTGCTTTAATTGAAGTGTATATAAAATTAAAAAAAATTAAAATGGGGCGTGGCACTTCATTATCTGAGTCGGAGAAAGGAAAAATCCAAGCTTACAAGGATTCTGGCCTTTCTATTGCCTAAACAGCAAAAAAAGTCGACAGGAGCCGTCACGCCATAATAAATTTTTTAAATAATGAGGTTAATTATGGTAAAAACATGAGGGGCCGCACCCACAGTGTGCTTACCATCGGGGACAAGCGACTTATATTAAGAGAAGCTTCCAATTCGCACGACTCTTTGGCCAAGATAAGGGAAAAATGCAACGTTAAAGCAAGTTTGACAACCATGCGTCGTGTTATTAACAATGCTACACACCTGAAGAGACTAAAAATCAAGAAGAAGCCACCTCTTAACCCGGCTCGGAAGTTACAACGCCTTGATTTCGCGCGCGCACATGTCACCTGGACTTCGGAGTGGCAACGTGTTGTCTTTTCGGACGAAAAAAATTTTAATTTGGAGGGCCCCGATGGCTACAGCTACTATTTTCATGATCTTCGAAAAGAGCCACACCATCTTGATAAGTTGCACAGCAGTGCTGGAGGTATTATGGTATGGGGGGGTCATTTCCTATTATGGCAGCTGTGAGCTTAAATTTATTCCAACCACCATGAATGCGTTGTGTTATAATGGTATATTGAAAGAGGCCTTTCCACACTTCCAAACTCTTTTTGCAAATCTAAAATGGATTTATCAACATGATAATGCCCCTATACATACGGCCCGGATTGTTAAATCGTATATAGCGAGCCAAAACGTTGAGTTATTAAACTGGCCACCCTATTCACCGGACTTGAATATCATTGAGAATGTGTGGGGATGGCTAACACGTGAAGTATATGGATCAGATCAGCAATATTCGAGCGTTCCCGAACTAATTGCAGCTATGAAATAAGCATGGGGCTCGATATCGTTGAATTATTTGGGAAAATTGTATGCATCCCTTCCAGACCGAATGTGCTGAGGTTTTGGAGAAAAAAGGAGGCTCAACACACTATTAAAAACTTTTTTTCGTTTAAAAAGATGTTAGTAATTTCTTATTTAAGTAATATTGTTATTTGAAAAGGATTGGAATATTCTTATAATGGTTCTTAGATAAAGTCGTCCTATTCAAGTGGTGCAAAATGAAGACTCCAACATATTTGTTGTTGTTAACCAATAATAACAATGTTTTTGTGTATACTTACAACTTTTCAATAATTTTGTAATTTTCGTCTAATTACTACATTTAAATAAACTTTATAAGACAAACAAAAATTATTTTCCTAGATAGGCTTGGTTTAGACAGACGAATTAACTATAGCAAAATCGACTTTAGAGCGTCGTCCTGATTCAAGTGGCGAGCAGTGTAATTGAAATCGAAAATGAATATATCTATCCATTGCATACTTCTCAATTTTATTCCAATACACTGTTTAAACAAATTAATACTCTTTGGAGGTTGGCGGATTTGTATGGCAGGTAGGTGAACCTGTGGTCCAATCGAGACATAATTTTATTCGAAAGTTACATTTGTCCACTCAAAAATATGTGCCAAATTGCAATGTCGTAGCTTAATTTTTGGACTTTTTGGCAAAAAAAATGGAGATTCCGACCACTGTGCTTTGGGACACGGACGGACTTCTGTAGCGTTTTTCAAACCAAACGAGGCCAAATTGACTAGAGATTTCCAGGACACACCCGATTAAAATACTTTGGAAATCGATTTTTGAGATCAGCAATCCAAACAACACTTAAAAATAGTTCCAGCAGATATGGGTCTTTTTGACTGTAAACTAGTGTAATTAACATTTTTATAAGTTTGTCAGAAATAAGAAAATGTTAATAACTAAAACAAACAGACTCCACCCCTACACCACTTACCTTAAAATAAAAAATGCTTTAATATTATTTATTTTTGATTTTTCATTTCATATTAACAAATGAGATTGTTCCATCTTAAAGTTTATGTGAGTCCAAGATTGTTGGAGGCTTGTTGAGGGCATCCCATGCGCCAATAAAGTGAGAATATAATCTTGGGTTAAGATATCTCGCCTCTGTCGAACTCTGACACCATTTCGTATCGTTGCAAGACTTTAATCTTGGTTTTAGAGTGATTTTTTTCTCGGTGAAGAATTTGGGTCTCAATGAAAATTTCTGTGTAATGCTTCTGCTTACACGACCTTTAGAGGACTCAAAGCAGAGCTTTCATTTCAATAAATTCTATTATGAAGATAAAGAAAATTAAAAAATTAGCTATGACGACACTGCATCACTCGAGTTCAGAGGGAAAGTTTATTCACCCAAAAAAATCAATCAATCATAATGATGCCATAAAGTCGTCACCTTAAAACTTTTTAGTATCAAATGTGGCACCGTATTCGAAGTATCATATTCAGCCATAATCTCAATTCCTCTTTCACAAAAATTTTGTGATTTAAAACCGGTTTTAGTACTAGATTTGGGCTTTAAGTCACAAAACTTTTGTGGAAGTGGAATTGAGAACATGGCTGATGGTAATTTTTACAGTTTTGTTTCAGTTTATAAATTGACATCAAGCTGGTTTTTTGTCAAAATTATACTTTTCAAAATCAAATAAAATATTTTATAAGCAAAACAATATTTAGCTGAGACTCTCTTGTATTCTATGGTTACCAGCAAATGATGTTTTTCAGTTTCAACTAAAGAAAATCACTCTTTTATTTTGGTGTAAGAATATTGATTTGAGTCTCTTCAAATAGCAAAAACCGAAAATTGTAGAGCTTTGTAACTAACCCTTGAAGTTTCATTCGAGTCGACCAGAAACATCTACTATAATACAAAAGAAAATTGATTTCTATACCAATCACTTTTGATCGTTAAACATTAAAAAAAAAACAGTTGGCTGGACCCCATTTGAGCTTTCAACTTATTAAACATTTGCTTTAATTTTATCTAATGCCCATCACGTATACGCCGCAGTAGCCCAAATAGTTTAACTTAACATAAATTGTCAGGGACACTGCTCTTACACCTCAAATCACAACCGGTCTCAGAATATATTTCTAGCACACGACTAGCTGCTTCCGTTCTTCAAGAGGAAACCGTTTTTCAACCAGCCTGCCACAACAAGTTTTCCTCTGACAGAACCCCATAAAAAAAAATGTAAAAAACGCCGAATTTATTTTATCATAGTAATCAACGTTCCAAAATCAAATCAGGCCAATTTATGGGAACAGCAAAAATAAACGGTTTCCTGGTTGGCCAAATGGCTAACTGAAATCAGGTTTGTGGAGCAAACAGCCATATACATGCATACGTTGCGAAGGTGTTGCCCATGATGTAAGCGAATGCCCGCTATGGCGGAGCCGGCAGTAGTGGAACACCTGGAAAAGTCCGTCCACTCACCTGCACCTTCATCACCTCGCGCATTTCCGTCTTGAATGTGGCACAACGCGGTGGAATCTCCAGGCACCAGCTGGAAGAGCGTACGCGAACTGGCTGCATTTCGGGTGTTTGTATATGCTCCACATAGGGTTCTTCCCGTATGCAAATGTTGCCGGGACCAGGACCGGGGCCAGGACTGGGAATGGAGGCCAAGGCCAGGCTGGCGGGTTCTATTTCTTTGAGATGAGTATTAATGCGTAGAGTGTTGTTGTTGTTGTTTTGAGTGAAAGATTGCAGCGGTAGTCGACATAAAATCAGTAGCAGCAGGCTAAGTTGTCGAAAATTTAATGGTCTGTGAAGGACCATTTTGAAGCTGGGTTGATTAACTGATTTGAAAAATTCTCTGTTGAAAAATTCTTTAAGAGTTGATGTTTGAATTTGAAGTCAATTAGCTAAACTTTTTTATATTTATTTAATTTTTTACCGCGTTTTGTAATACGCGTAAAATGTTTTATCATTTTCTTAACTTTCTTCGGGAGAACGATTTTTTCCGCTCGATTTCTGTTGCGTGTATGCTTGGAACGCGACTCTCGTTGAAACTGTTTCCCAGTTGGCAGTGATTCTATTACACACTCGAGTGTTCCTTCTCCAAAAAAAAAAAAAAATAAAATAAAACAAAATATGTATAACACTCAGTCACGCACACACACACATAATTGTCATTGCAAATTGGCGACAGCAACAACGTCGACGAGCTAATGAAGGCCTCACCGGGGGGCGCGTTGAGAGATCGGAACGGAAGTACGCACTGCGTCGACAATTCTACAAATGAAAGTGAACAAAAAGTCTCCAATGCATGAGTATGAAATAAATAAATAAACTCCCCCAGACTGATCAGGTCTCCACTCTGTCTCAGTCTGATGATGACGATGATTGCATCTAATTGAAATGTTGATAATGTCCTTAACATGCCGCTTGTCATCATGGGGCAAAAAACTTGCTTTCGATTTGTGTTTTGCTTTATTTGCCACATAACTATATGAACGCTGAAGCTAAACATAAGTACTGAAGGTTAAGCACAATATAAAAGTTTGCGAATCTGTTTGAAAGCATATAATATTAATAAGGGACCGAGTTTGAGGACGCTAACATTAGAAACCAAAAAAGTTTTTCTCAGTAAGACCCATTTTCCGACCGATCGGTTCCTATGGCAGCTATAAGATATAGTCATCCGATTTTGACCAAAGTTTGCAAATCTGTTTGAAAGCTATTTAATATTAATAATGACCGTGTTTGGTAACGTTAACAATGAAGAACAAAAAAGTTTTTCTCACTATAACCCATTTTTTTACCGATGGTTCCTATGGCAGCTATAAGATATAGTCATCCGATCCGGTCGGTTCCGACATATTATCAGCGTGCAGTAAAAAGAAGACTCTGTGCAAAATTTCAGCTCGATAGCTTTAAAACTGAGAGACTAGTTTGCGTAGAAACAGACGGACAGACGGACAGACAGACGGACAGACAGACGGACAGACAGACGGACAGACAGACAGACAGACAGACGGACGGACAAAGCTCAATCGACTCAGCTCGTCGCCCTGATCAAGAATATATATAGTTTATGGGGTCGGAAATGAATATTTCTATGCGTTGCAAACTTCTGGGCAAAATTATAATACCCTTTGCAAGGGTATAAATAGGAGCTAAAAGGCATCTCTGGGAGAAGACAACTTAAGCTGCCTTTACACTTGTCATATGAAGCTAAATAGACCCTCTGACAATACTGTAAGAGCAAAGCAAATAACTCTAAATATTTAGAAAATTTTACCTTCTTTGAAGTAATTTAGAGAATTTTCACAACCGACTGCTTAGAGATATATGATAAGTGTAAAGGCAGCTTAAAGAGACTCTAAAACATTTTATCGAGACGCTTGCAATAAAAAGATGTTCCACCATCAATTGAGACTAAAAATCTTAAGAACAAGATTAAGCACCTCTCAGCTTATCAACGTTCCTGCAACTCTTTGTAGAGCCTCAGCAAAAAATCTTATGCTATGTAGCTAAAAACAAGCGAGAAAGTCGGTCATTCAGACTATAAGATACTCTGTACCAGTTAATGCCGTTGCTCGCATTTGCTCGATTGTTATACGTGTTATACGCATTATACGCTGTTTTACGAGTTCTACGCGTTATACGCTGTTATACGAGTTATATGCTGTTATACGCTCATCTCTAAGCTTCTCTCTCTCTTTCTATCTCTCTTTCCCAAAGATTGTGTTTGTTTGAATACAGCGGTGGTTGGCAGGAAGTGGGGGGTGCTAGCTAACTTTTTTTGCTCATAACTTGTGTATGGTTCATCCGATCTTTATCATTCCCTCAGCAAATCGACAAATAATTTTGACAACTAGATATCTCTTGAATGTACGAACAATCTATCATCTTATCAAAACAGTGGGAGATATGACGTTTTTTTCTAAATTGCGAGATCTGCCTTCAAGTATAATGAGTTTTTGTCCAATACATGTCAATCCTCTATCTCTTACCATCTCTGAGATCTGTACTTTCATACAGACGAACAGACAGACGGACATGGCTTTATCGACTCGGCTCGTCATGCTAATCAAGAATATATATAGTTGGTGTAGTCGGTGATGCTTCCTTCGATGCGTTACAAACATCCTCTACAAGGGTATCAAAGTTGATTGACATCGGGTGACTATATCTTATGGTGCCATAGGACCGATCGGTCGAAAATGGGTCTTAGTAAGAAATTTTTATACCCTTGTAGAGGGTATATTTAAATTGTCCAGATGTTTGTAACTCATAGAAGGAAGCATCTCCGACCACACAAACTATATATATTCTTGATCAGCATGACTGTGTTTTGACTGGAGTAAAGAAAGACGACCGAAATTAAACCCCAGACAAACATACAAATACAAAAGATAGGTCTGAAAAAAAGTCTTTGTTTTGTTTTCAATGCTATCGGTCCCAAACATGATACTGATTAATATTATATGCTACAACACAATTCTGCCAAGTTTGATCCAAATCGGATGACTATAGCGTATAGCTTCCATAGGAACGATCGGTAGAATAAGCAGTTCTAGTGAGTAAAACTTTTTTGTTTTCAATGGTAGCGTACTTTATACTTTCGAGTTATGAATATTATCAGTTTCCTCATAATTTTGGGGAGTTTGGTCAAGATCAGATGAATATATCGTAAAGCTGCCATATAACAAACTAACAAGCAAATGGTTTAGGTACTAAGTTTGATGAGTAACTAACTTTATTGAATATAACTTGCTGTAGCTAATATAACTAAGCTGGTCGAAGCCAAGCCAGAAACTGAGCGCCAGGGATGGCGCGTGTTGTCGTTCTGCTATCGCGTTAGGGATGGTGCTCGATCAGTGGTGTGACCAGAGGTGGCCAGGGCTGCCACAATGGTCAAAGTAGTGGCGCCATCTATTGCTGAGTTTGGGAAACAACTCAGCTAATAATGCTCGACGAAAATCATTCACTTCCTTAATTTATATAAATGATATAAATGGTTCAATGGTATGTGAAAAAGTTTTAAATAGTTGAAAAAAATGTATCAAAATTAATCAATAAACAGGCACGACATGATTACGTGGAGAGACTAAGAAGTCACCCCAACACATTAGTCAGAAGACTCCTGCGCAGACGAAAGAAAGCAGGAAGTATAGTAAGACGACGCCTCAAAAACTTTTCCCTGGGGAACTTCCCAACAGACAAATATACTAACTTAGCAACTACCTCCCATTCAATAAACTTGACACCAAACATATTTTATATCAGGCATGCCCAAAAACAGCATACAGCAGAGCACTCACCAATGCTCACAAAGAAAAGCACAATTACCAATAAGGGTATTGTTGTTGGTCAGTTTGCTTACGCGCGCAGACACCAATCAAAGAAGAGAACAAAACCGGTTTTTGTTCTACGCGACGCTTACGCACGAAATCGTTTGCATGTGTGTCGTTTTTTATACCTCATTGATTTCCTATCTTCGGTGCAATTACAAAAACAAAACGTACCCAAAGAGCATACGGCTGAGCATCGCTGTTTTATATCATCACAAAACAACTCTCCCATAATCAGACACATTACACCTGAAATCAAACTTACATAAACAGATAATTTATGAGAATATCTACACAATCTAAATTAAGTTGCCAAATTTACATAAGGTGACAGAAAATTTAGAAACTAAATAAATAATAAAAAAACATTAAAAAAAAAATGTATAAAAAAAAAAAACTTTTTTGCCTAAAATGATTAGAACTAGTATTTCAAATTATATTTAAGCCATTTACATACATTTTTTTCAAAGTATTTTTATAACAATCGAAAATTTGTATCGTAAAATCAAAAGTTTGAGTTTACTGATTTAATAACGCCCTCTTTTGCGGGCGTAATCTAAAGAACTTTAAGGCTAAAAAATCTTCGAATTTTTCAGAATATTAGGAAATAAAAATCAAAAGTTATGATTTTTACAACGTGCTTTTTGAAAACGAGCCACTGTGCGTCGATTTACACAACTGTGAGAAATGTACAGTTTTTCCAAATAGCTGGGGCGCCAGGGCGCCTGGCAAAAACTTAAAACAAACTTTATGTAACTGCAAGTATAAGAGCATGTCTAACCTCTTTCTCTTACCATCTCTGAGATCTGTTCGTTTATACGACTGTTGATGCTGAACAGAATATATATACCTTATAGGGTCCTTCTGGCTGTTACATACATTTGCACAAACTTAGTATACTCTGTGTACCTTTGGTACTGGGTATAAAAATGTCGGCATGGCAAATGGTTGTTACGCATTTTAATTACCATGAAAGAAGTTTCAGCGGATGACAAAAACGCTGCGATTGAAAGATGAGCCGAATGGGTAATTGAGGATTTCAGCCCATTTTCTGCAAAGGCGTGCTCTGGCATAAGTGCATATATTTTTTTTAACAAGCAAACTTTGTCTTTGCAGATCTGGTTTTTAAAAATGATCCAATATTGTGTCTATATTTGATGGAATCAAATACGTTGGCTTATTGCCATAAATAACCAGACCATCAAGAACAGTTTTTCTGAAGACCAATTTACATGACAGCTATAATAACTAAATAATATTAGGCAACAAGGCCCAGTATGTTAAAGCGTTGGTGGTGATTCTACGATTCTACGAATCTGCTTTCGGAAATGGTTCACTTACCACTTCCGCAAAAGTTTAGTGGGCTTAAAATCACAGAATTTTTGCGGAAGTTGAATTGAATCAAATCTTTGTCTTCCAAAGTAGACATTGTTGTAGCTTGACCTTACATCATAGTTTGACCTTACATCATGAAACTTAACCAGCAAACTCCAAATGAAATGAAAATAACCAACAAAATAATAATTTACTTAAAAATGCTTCGTGAATGGCGTGTTTTACCTAGTGCATATGTGCGAGTTGCATTGAGGCCTCTTCCCTAGCGAAAATATATAATTTATATTTTCATACATCCTCTCCATATCGAAGAAACTCCTTAAAGTTTTCTCTATGCCATTGAGTTAAACTGAAAAAAATATCGTAAAAATTTAAATCTCATCATAACTACTTAACCAAGTTATCTTATTTATTTTCAGCACCAGCTCAGCTTCTGTATGCCTCTTACTTAGCTTAAGTGTCTTTTATATTTCTTAGATAAACTCATAGAACAATGACTCGCAGCAATCCATGCCCACACTTGTGTTGATTGTCTTGTTTACACAAAAAGTTGCAGTTGCAATTTAAAATAAAAAAAAGGAAAACGAAAAAAAACCAGTTGTTCGACTACAGTTTTGTTTATTATTTCATTTGATTAAATTGTGAGCAATGTGCGTGCGACGCTGGAGTTCCAATGACCCGCAAGGTTCCCCCTCTCTCTCCGCTAGCAAACTAGTTTGAATTTTGTTGCAGTTTTCGTTTTATTTTATTTATAAATATATTGTTAGGGTGCCGCCTGTCTGGCAATTTGTCAGATTTACGTTTTAATTCAGAATTTTGGCATTGGTTCAAGTTCAATTTTTTTTTTATTTAAGGCGGAAGTTAAACAATTAACATTTTAAGCACTAAATTAAAAAGTAAATAATTGTTACAAACATTAGCCAGAAGGTTTCTTTGGTTCCTGGAACGCCATTGTAGTAGCCGCCATAGACCTGCAGGCCAGCAGTTTCTATGCTGCGCTTGCAATAGTCCCCATCATAGTTCCAGCCAACATATTCATTGGTGCGCAGATTCTCCTGACGCAACCATTCCTCCAAAGGAGCAAAGTATTCGCGTAAAGCGGTGCCATCTAGGCGACCCTCGCCGAGGGTTTCTTGCAGAACCTCCTGCCAGGGCTGCGAGGCACCCTTCGCCATAAGTTGTCTATGGAAAAAAAAGATAAGAGAATTGAAATTTGTATGGAATGAGAATGAATATGAGTATATTAAGCAACGTGCGTAGAGAAGCAGTGGAGAAACCGTCAATAAATAAAATAAGCAAGGTTTTTCTAACTAGAACTACTTTTTCGACCGATAGTTCTTATGGCAGCTATAGTCTAAAGTCATCCGATTTGTATCATACTTTGCAGAATTGTGTGGTAGCATTTAATATTGACCAATAACAAGTTTGGGAGCGATAGCATTGAAAGCAAAAAAGTATTTCCCTCTAAGACTTTTTTTCAGACCCAACTTTTGTATGGCAGCTATACTATATAGTTGTCCGATTTTCATCAAAGTTGGTGGAATTATGTGAAAGGATTCAAAATCATTTTGTTGTATTGAAAAACTTTTTCTCACTAAAACTAGTTTTTCGACCGATCATTCCTATGGCAGCTATATGCTATAGTCGTCCGATCCGGCCGATTCTAACAAATGTGCAGCGTATAACTTTTGGTTAAGAGAGCTTTGAAACTGACTAAGGAGAAGCACAGAAACAGACGGACATGGCTATATCAACTCAGCTCGTCAAGTTGTTTACGAATATATATATATACATTAAGTGGTCGGAGGTGCTTTTTTCTATGCGTTACAAACATCTGGACAATTTTAGTATACCCTCAACAAGGGTATAAAAAAAATTTCTTACTTAGAACCATTTTCGACCAAAACTTCACTCTTGGATCCAGAATTTCGCTCTTGTCGCTCTTGGATCAAGAATTTTCACTCTTACCGTACTTTTGAGAACGAATTCTCTTGATTTAAGAGTGAAATTCTCTATTTTTTCTCTGAGTGTAAGAATCACCGACCTTAAGAACGATTTACTTGAAAGCAAACAAGTTTATTTCACTATGATCCATTTTCCAACCGGTAGTTCCTATGACAGCTATAAGATATAGTAATCCAATCCGGTCGGCTTCGACAGATTAGCAGCGTGCACTAAAAAGAAGACTCTGTGCAAATTTCAGCTCGATAGCTTTAAAACTGAGAGACTAGTTTGCGGGTCGGAAATGAATATTTCTATACGTAGAAAACTTCTGAGCAAAATTGTAATACCCTTTGCAAGGTTATAAAAATGCCAATAAACCACGAAACAAGGCTGCGTTGTTCTGTCAATTTTACGGTCTGGTTTATGGCCTATATGAATTCGTTTGTGGGTGAGTCTAAAAATTGTACTTTTTATCTCGGATATTTGGCTGTCGAGTACCATCTCTTAGGGACATAAAATAGTCCATAATACCATCATAAATATCGATTTTAATAAAAATCTACCGTGCGCTTTTAAAGATATTCAAGAATAAAGGTTTAACTCCTTCTGGAGGTACCTTAACCAATTGTACGATTGAAGTGAATTTTGGATATTGCGTCCCCAATGACTGTCTACATTTACTGAATTTTTCATATTTTTATCTTAAGCCATTAAAAACTAAGTTCAAATTGTTGGCGCTGTGTGTTGCAAGTACAAAAGTATCCATAGAACGCGAACCGAATTTTGTTTGAAAAACTGGGATTGAGGTGATGCTTACAGAGGTCCTTTTTATTATAATTTCAGGATCTTACGCCGGGTTTTAAAAAAAAGTTAAATTTTGTCGAACTGTGGTATAGCTGCCATACAAAATATAGTTCTGAAAAAAAGTCTTAGCAGGAAAAACTTTTTGGTTTTCAATGCTATCGCTCCCAAACTCGTGACTAATTAATATTATATGCTACCACACAATTCTGCCAAGTTTGATCCAAATCGGATGACAATAGCGTATGGCTGCCATAGGAACGATCGGTCGAAAAAGTAGTTCTAGTTCGTTTTAGTTCTTTCGTTTCGATCTCTTTAAGGGTCGCATTTTTATCGATATTTACTTATCTAATGGATGAATTCGAAACAGTTTTAAATTTATACTTTTTAACTTATACAAAATATTGTTTGCTTTGCTTAAAAAGCTCCATTTGGCGAAGAATGGCTCGAGTGCTTCAACGAGAATAAAAAGATATATTTTAAAGCTTTTGGTCCAAAAGTGGCAACCGTGTTGACAAAAAATACATCTGTCTGCTGTTTATTAATTCAATCTATATTCAAAATAGAAGTAAATTCATGCAAGTTTGTAGAAACAGAACACATTTTTTATACTCTGTACCGAAGGTACATAGAGTATATTAAGTTTGTGCAAAAGTATGTAACAGGGAGAAGGAATCGTTTCCGACCCTATAAAGTATATATATTCTTGATCAGCATCAACAGCCGATACGATATAGCCATGTCCGTCTGTCCGTCCGTATGAACGAAGAGATCTCAGAGATGGTAAGAGATAGAGATTTGACATGTATGGGGCATATATTTCTTATACTTGCAGGCAGATCATAAAGTCGAGCTGCGACTTTAAGGGTACAGAGTATGTTACAGTCGGGCTTGACCGACTTTCTTTCTTGTTTTATTAAGTCGTGATGAGATTGTATAATAATTGAGCGACAGAAGTACTGTATTTCAAAAAGCTTATGAATGTCAGATTGTTTTGAGATACACCTGTATTTTGTTATATTTTTTTTTTTTTTTGTTATATATTTATAAATAACAGAAGATTCCTTCCATTCGTTGGGAAACTCACCTAGTTAAAGAGATAAGTTTTACAGCTTACAGAAGCGGAAAGCATAAAGAACTAGAACAATTTTTAAGCACACAGCATGGTACATTATCAGGTCCGGGATTATATGATGTTTTAATTGAACGAATATCCGAAAGCGGACACTCTAAATCCAAAATAGATGGATGAATGCTGTTAGAGTGGGTAATAGGATAGGGATACGGGTTTCAGGTACCAACACAAGTCGATAATACCGAATAGCAACGCTGAAAAAATGCTGCGAATAAATTGGCGATGTCAGCATAATTATTATCCGTAGCATTATCTAGCGAAAGCGAGAAGAAGATTTTCGTTTGGAGTTAACGAAGTTATAGTACTTTTTGGGGTCTTGCTGACTATAATTATTATGTATTAATTCATATGCATCACAAATACATAAATAAAGTAAAAGAAATTTGCACGGCCATAAAAACTTATAGGAATCCCGCTTAACAAAGAAATTGCTAGGGCTCGAGTCAAATAAATTTTTATTCTAATTTTAAGGGTTCTCGATTTTGTATGAACAATGCATGGAACATTTTGAATTTTTGAAATTTTTTCGGAATGAAAATTCGATTTCTAAAAGTAAATTTGTCTAAATGTACTTACTTTAACATATTCCCCGCTGCTGGCTGTCGATAGATGTCGCATTTGTGCAGCGGCTTTCTTGGATCTCCGGGCACATACTGACCCGCTGTTCTACACATTCCTCGATAAATTTGAAATTGCAACACCGTGGAGAAAAAATATCTGCAATTATACAAAAAAAAAAAGACACATGATTAAAATATGATTAATAAATGCACATTTAGAATGGCTTCGGTCACGCTTCTTGGCCAGGTCAAAAACTAGAAAATTGTCAATTGTATTCAAGTGAGAGTTGTGTTTTTGTGTCGCTAAGTAGTATTCTTGTTCATGCTCACTAGTCGTTGTAGTTGACTTGTAGTTGTCGAGTCTACATTCTGGCTCAAGGTCGAGTTGCTCTAGTAGCAGCAGCTGAAAACCAAAGCAAATTGCAGGCCAATTGGAGAACAAAGTCGCTCGTTTCTTGCATTTCGCAATCAAGTGCAAAATAAAAAATAAAAAAATCGTCGGTTTCTGTGGTCTGTGTTATTTGCCATTTGCTTTATGCTCATTTAATCGCATTAATTTTTGTTTTATGGTCAAAGTATTTGTAATGTCAATTTTATTATCTTCATTTTGGGTTTGGCGTTTGTAAAGGATTAAATGATGGTTATAATGGTATTTTTGTAATGAGAGATAAATAAATACTAAGAAATTGAGCCCTGGAAATCAAATGTGATCCATTTCTCATAGCACTAAGGACCGTATTTAAAGATTTACAAAGCTTGTCTATACTGATTCATATAGTTCAACGACTTCAATTACTGAGAACTAAACTAGAAAGAGAAAAAGTGTTAAGTGGATATTGCAATGTCACTTTTACAAAATCAATATTATTATATCTTTCTCATACTAAATATTATAATATTGAATTTGTTGAGTTGTTGGCACTCTAGGATTTATGGAGGCCCTACAAGGCTTCTGGATTTATGAACTGTTTGCGACAGTTCACATATCAATGTATAAGTATAGCAGAAAGTGTTTAAATTGGACTCTAAAGTCAGACAATTCAAGTTGTATGGCAATTTTTTCAAAATAAATCAACACCTCTTAGCTATTGCGGTTGTCCAATTTCTTTTGGAACAACCTAGGCAAATGCTTCAGCTATGAAAATTTATTTGCATTTATATCAGCTTGTTTGGCAGAGCTTTAGCCAGTTTAAAAGAAAAATACATATTTAAATTTATGGGAGTAAAACTAGACTGTCACTCTAAATAGGTATAGGAACTGTGAAGAGGTTACTTGATTCAACATAAATTGTTATATGTTTCCATGTAGATGATAAATTTTTTGAATCAAGTAGCCTTTTTAAAGTTCCCATATAAATTTTCAGTGGGAATTTAGTTTTCCTCACATAAAGTGAAATAGGTATATTCGTCTTAAACAGGCTGTAACTTTGCCAAATAAACTGATATAAATGCCACAAAAATCACATAATTAGATCATATGATTGGCTATATGCTCAAATAGCTAACATATTTATCCAATAACACCGCTAGTTTTAACGGGATGATTTATTACGAAAAAGTAGTCTGACCTTAGAGGCCAATTACTACACTTTCTGCTGTACTCATATAACGCCTTTGATTGTTAAAAGATGCAGTGATATGTGATCTGTCGAAAATAGCTCATAAATCCAAAAATTTATGCCTAGAATGCCAAAATCTCAGAATTTCCGTTTTTCAGCCATATCTAAGAAACAAGAGCTGATGGAGCTAAGACGAAATCAGTTTTGGAATCAGTGAACATAAAATTGTCATAATTTCAAATCAACAGGTCTGCGCCTCACAAAGTTGATAATTTTGCTGGCCTGGAATATCAAAGTGATTTCAATTCATAAATGATATAAGTAAGAGGATTTTACGAAAACTATAATGATTCTTATTCTTGAGTTCTTAACCCACTTATAAACTCCTTAATCCACTTTGTAAATAGCCTAAGCCAACGAATTTTTCAGCGGTGGGCAACAAAATATACCGAAAGGGCACTAGAATAACAACCAGTTTTTGGCTTCACTTTTCAACTAGCAATTTCCATTGCATTTTGAGAGGAAGAACGGGCCGACCGTCGGGGACGCAATGGGCCATTGGGTGTCAATCGCTGGTATAAGGTATACTTATATTTTGGTTTCTTCTCTAATGCAATAATTTGTTTCTAGAAATTTCCATTCAGTTGAATAGTTTACGCATTTTATTTTTTCAGAACTGGCTTACTCTAGTTGTCCATATTTGGTCTGTATATAGAATTCCAGTTTTCAGCATAAGTATCAATTAATTTCAATTCCAATTCAAATGTGTAGACATTTTCATCTGATGTGAATGTCACGTTAATGTGAACATGTTGAGGTCACATTCGGTTGGATCTGGCTCTGGTCAGTAATCATAAGTGGTGTTATAGCCATGTCTCAGAAAGTGGTTCAATGTCCAATGCATTGACCGAACCGAATGACCAACTGACTGACTGACTGACTGACTGACTGACTGACTGACTGCTCGAAATTGTTGGGCCAATAATTTTCGGGCTGTAATTCGTGGTTAACATCTTGAGGCTGCTGTTGCGGTCGTTTTCCCATTGTTGCGCTTGACAAAGCGAAAATTGTTTTGTTGTTTTATTTGTCTTTGATGACTTACCTTTTGCCGTTGACCTTGACTTTCGGATGGCATGGTCGTGAGGAGGAAATGGGGCGTGTTTTCATTTAATTTTTATTATTATTTTGTAATAAAATTGCGGGCTGTTATGCAGAGCTACTATTGAGGATTATTAAAGAAATTAAAGATAATTATTGCAGAAAAATTCCACAGAAGCTAGTTCTGGGCTTGGCTGTAATTATATAAATGCAAATACATTAACATTCACATTAAGAGTTTTATTTTAATAAACCATATTTCCACACACAGAAAAATGATCAAGGACAAGGAATTTAAGACTGTTTTCAGCTCCATATCAAGAATGTATAGGAATTGATTTAAGAACTTTTACCTAAATTAAGTTTTCAACCTCAACGCATTGTTGATACAAGAAGTAAATTATAAATTATCTTGATTAAAGCATGTTTCAGACTTGGTAGAAATGGGAATTTTATATTCTTAAAAAAGATAATTGAAATTATGGATTTTCACACTGATTGAGCTCATGTTTAGGTTTTCATTTTCTCGGCATTTCAAATCTACTTCTTATGTTTGCTTTATTATTTTACTCGTACAGCTTAATCTTTCCTTTTCTTTCCTTCCTTTCTTTGGAAACTTTTAGCTAAAAATAAGTAAGTAAAGTTAGGTAAGTCTCAAAGTGTATGCGCATTTCAAATGAGCTCCTTATGCTTTCGTTGTTGTAGCCTACTCCTAAGAAAATCAAAAAAAAACTGGTCAGTTGTCGGAAATCGTTGAAATTTTCCAAGTTGACATGTCAAAATGCCGCTAACGTAGCACAACACACACACACAAACGTGTGCCGAAAGTCGCCGGCGAGCGAGCCTATGGTTCAGCATACGCCCTGCTGGCCAAAGTCGTGGCGCGCCTCGCAAATCATTTAAGCGCCGTTGGGCGTAAGCTAAACAAACTAAAGCAATAACCACACCGACAACTAAATGGTAAACAGCTTCCTTCAAAGATCTGATCGGTTTTGTATTTTATTTTTCCAGCTTAGAAACATTGCGGATGCAGACAAGAAGTCGGGCCGGTTTTTGTCTTGGCCATAAATAGAGCTAAAATTGATGTCGTTTGTTGCACAATGCAACTGCACTTTCAGTTTCAGTTTTAGTTTCGGATTCAATTTCAGTTGCAGCTGCCACATAATAACATTCTTAATTATATCATTATTTATTGTGCTAGATCCGCTTTTCGAACCTAATTAGCATTTAATTTGAGTTCATTTTTGTTTATGTCTCGCCAGTGCGATTGTCCAATAGATCCGTGCAAATAAATCAATAATCCAAAAACAAAAACGCGAATCGAAGGCATTCCAGTCAACAAGTCGTAGCCAGCGAACTTGATCTGATTCTAATTTCGTCGTCGTTGTTGCTGTTGTTTGCTCAAAGTGTAATAAAAGTTGTTAGGGTTATTTTAATAATATTTACAACATGTATGTATATTTTTGCCTGGATTTGAAAGGTATAAGTGTTTAACAAAACTGCTGTAAATTATGACGACGCGTCGCGACGGTTCAAAGTTTACATTTTTGTATTATTTTAGTTTTCTAAGATACAGAACTTCATATCCCTAGTATACAAAATATAATTATCCAGAAATAAGAATATTTCCTGAATTGAGTTTCCTCAATCCTTAAATGATGTGGGCAACACCAACCTTCTTTCTGTTTTATATGAAATCTTTAGTATCTGTGAAACATGTTCAAAAATATACCACAATGTCAAAAAAAAATTACCATAATTTACTAAATATACAATAGTACACAAGAATAGCAAATAGACAATAAATGACAAACTTTTAATATATCGGATAAATCCGTTCAAACTACAAAAATTATAAAAAAAAAAACAATCAAAACTGTTTGAAGTCTGACAACACAATTTATTAAAATATAGCAATGGCACTAAAAAATCCCAAAAATACATAAGAGATAATCGGATGCGTTCCAGAAATCTCTAGAGATTTTGGTATTATCCCTCGCATATTGAATTAAAACTGCTTGTCCTTATATGTGAAGTGCCACAAATATGCCTAGCTACTAGATTAGATGACAAAAGTTGGGCGATTTAAAACCGACTGCTCAAGGCCAAGTAGATTTAATGCGTATGGCTTATCATTTCAGATATAAAGTTCTCCTAGTTTAGTTCAAAATCAAATCGTTTGTACGAAAATCTCTAGAGATTTCTGGAACACACCCGAATATTTAATATTTACATACACTCGGCCCACACGATGTCGCCTACTACAACCGTGCTCATTTAATGTATAATTCTATTCAATCAGATATAAATTCGATCTTAATCTACTGCAATAAGGCCCATTCGTTGAGAAAAGTAGAGTAATCCCGCTTTTTCTTGAACCGTGGATAGCTGGTGTCATATTATGAACATTTTGTGCTCACTTTATGAACAGAACAAAGGTTTTTAATTTGTTTCTTTCAATAGAGTAAATTAATTTTAAAATTTATCTTAAATTAGTTTTCTTTCTGAATTCCTCTTCTTTTATATTTTAAGTTTATCTTCCTTCTCTGGGGATCGAACTCCGAAGCTAGCTGCAGCTTAAACGCAGGAGTCGGCATCACAATCATCACGACTAACCATTAAGGAAGGCAAAGCTCTGGTTACAAGGAGCTTAACTGAGAGCCTTGCCTTGTATGTAGCACGTTAGGGCGGCAAAATCAAGAGTTCGAGTCAGCGTGGACCCGAAGATTTTTTTGTGGTTTATGTTTATGTTTTTTTAAATATTAATAATTATTGTATTATTGAATGTAAAATTTTTCTCTATGCACGATGTTCGCACTTTGGTAATGATTTGTGCCAGTTTTAGTAACAAAGCTTTTTAGTGATGTTTTTCCGTGAACGTCGGGCTTTTTTTTTGAACTATAACTTACGAACGAAAACTCCTACACACAAAAAGAAAAACGTTGGTAAATGCACCATTTTTCATTGGTAAATTCATCAATTTCCGTTTTTGATTTTCGCCCATTAGTTTTTCCATTTAAAATCAAAATGTCTGCACTTTTGATTTTTGTTTATATAGAAAAAAAATTCCATTGTTTGCGTGCTATTATTATAATTTGTATTCTTTATATTATACCGAAAAACAACGAATTAAATTTTATTAAGTGAAAAAACTTTTACCTACTCTGCGGTGACTCGAGAACTCACGGCTCACGGCATTCCACACAGTTGGAACGTCGCGATAGCCGACTGAGCCATGCCGCGCAACTGATGTGACGCATCAAATTGGTTACTTGTATTGAATAAGATGCTCTTGTATTGAAAACATTTACGAATGTTTGCTTTCTTGTAATTCTCAAGAACGAATTCCACCATCTGCAAATATAAATAGCGCCACTGAAATTTGCGGATGAAAAATCAAAATTGTTGGCGGTTTGAAATCAAAGGGACGCACAGTTGATTTTAAATGACACACTAATTGACTTTTATGTTGTTTTTACGCAGAAATTGGTAAAATCAACAAGAAAAATTATTGAATCAACAAGTTTTAGCCAAAAACGAAAAATGTCGGATTTACATTTTTTTTTGTGCAAATTTCAATTTGCAGTTAACAATCGATATTTCACTTTTTGATGGATTTGCATCCCTATTTTTGAGTTCTTTGGCAATCATTTCCACCTCGTCTTCACTTATCGAGTTAAAAGAATTGTTTTGTTGTATACTGTTATTAAAAGGGTTTTAGTTATCTTTATTTCTTCTTCTGATAGCAAGGTCTAATATCTGGGATCTAAGGAATCGAATGCAAGAATAGGCGGATTTGTTAACAATATTAATGCACCTTTTGATTGCCTGCCAGCCATAGAAAAAATCACTAGCCGTAAGGTTCATATTTTGACGTTTTAAATTAATAGTATTAATTAATAATAGTAATAGTAATAGTAATAAATTAATGGTATACTATAGCTACACACGTTTTAAATAAACCGCATATATGGTGCAAGTGACTAGATCAAATTCTTGAAGCTTTTTATACATTTTTGTCTTAGACTGGGGCAATGCATTACACATTCTTACATCGTGGGTCATGCTTAGTGCTAACAAATCAGCGTTATCTTAATCTATTTTTGAGTGCGCCCAAGCAAGCGCACTGACAATGGTTGTGCACTACTTGGATTTCTAATATATTGATTACAGATGTGGCCCTTTTTATACCCTTGCAAAGGGTATTATAATTTTGCCCAGAAGTTTGCAACGCATTGAAATATTCATTTCCGACCCCATAAACTGTATATATTCTTGATCAGGGCGATGAGCTGAGGCGATTGGGCTTTGTCCGTCCGTCTGTCTGTCTGTCCGTCTGTCTGTCCGTCTGTTTCTACGCAAACTAGTCTCTCAGTTTTAAAGCTATCGAGCTGAAATTTTGCACAGAGTCTTCTTTTTACTGCACGCTGATAATATGTTGGAACCGACCGGATCGGATGACTATATCTTAT
Source organism: Lordiphosa magnipectinata (assembly GCA_037044535.1). NCBI lineage: Eukaryota > Metazoa > Arthropoda > Insecta > Diptera > Drosophilidae > Lordiphosa > Lordiphosa magnipectinata. The sequence continues at coordinate 119,219 of JBAMBO010001840.1, forward strand.
AGCTGTCATAGGAACCATCGGTCAGAAAATGGGTCTTAGTAAGAAAAACTTTTTTGTTTTCAATGTTAGCGTCCTCAAGCTCGGCTATTATTAATATTATATGCTATCAAACAGATTTGAATTTTGGTCACAGTCGGATGACTATATCTTATAGCTGCCATAGGACCGATCGGTCGGAAAATGGGTCTTTGTGGAAAAAAACTTTTATGTTTTTAAGTAAATCGTTCTTAAAGTCGTTGATTAATAATATTAAACGCTTTCAAACTAATTGGAAAAAGTTGATCAACATCGGGTGACTATATCTTATGGTTGCCATAGGACCGATCGGTCGAAAATGAGTCTTAGTAAGAAATTGTTTTTGTTTTTAATGTTAGCGTAGTTAAACTCACAGATTACTAATTGTATATGTTTTCAAATATATTCGCGAATTTGGTCGAAATCGGATGACTATATCTAAAGGCTGCCATAGGACCGATCGGTCGGAAAATGAGTCTTAGTGAGAATAACTTTTTTGTTTTAAATTTTGTCGTTCTTAAACTCGGCGATTTTTTTATTTTGATATGTTTTCAAAAAGATTCGCGAAATTTGGTCGAAATCAGATGTTTATCTGTCGGAAAATGGGCTTTAGTTAGAAAACATTTTTGATATTTGTGTTAGCGTTCTTAAACTCTGACATTTCAAAAACAGCATTTGCTAGGGTATAAAAACTTCGGCACAGACGAAGTTAGCTTGGCCTTCTCGTTTTAGGGTTTTTAGGTTCCAGTTGAGTTTCAAACGCAGGTAGCTGTCTTAAATTGCGCTGTTTAAACATCTTTGATCACGTTTTTTAAAATGCTCTGAAATATTCTTGAAACTTTCACAGCAAACCTCTTTAAGCTTCAGACCCTCAACGGGTAGCACAATCAAGACTTGGTTTATTCAAATTGTAAAGCATTTTTACAAGTATTTTCGCTATATTTTTAAAAAAATCACAGTTCGCCAGTAACTCAATACCTAGCTGAAATGAATCGAGCCGAACCTTTTTATTTTCCAATAATTTAAATCCTCTGGTTCGGCTCGAGATCTTAAAAGTTGTGGAAGCTATTCAACATTATTTATTGTGGGGGTGAGAACTTGATATGCGTGCAGACAATAGGAGTCTACATTAAAAATATGGTTTTTTTGTAGTCTCAGAGATCTAGTACTCAGTACTGCATTTTTAAGTGCTGATTCAGACCTGAGAAGTAGGAATGGCTCTAACTCATGAATGACTTCACTCTGTTTTCAGAACTTCCCATGAAACTTACCCATGAATTCAATGCTGGAATCCATACCTAAAGGAAGCGAAGGTCATGAAGCAGTAGGCCTTGTCTGCGTTTAATTCATGACTGAAAAGCATGTAATGGCAGCCATGATTTTAGTACCAGCCATTCCAAATCAAGGCTGATTCAGCGATGATTCAGTACTGAGTGGTAAAGAAGGGTACAGACGGACGGACGGCAGGACGAACGGTCAGGAATGTATACACTTCATATGTGCAAAATTTAATTAACACTGCGGGCACATCAAATTACAAATGTTCTTTAATGTTTGAGTACTCATATGCAAGTAGACTGGGACTATACCTAAAGATTATAAATAGATAATTCGAAGCGGGACTAGATTGTCGCGGCAACTTCTAAACTTGGTTTAAAGTGGATTGTTTGTATACTGAGTTCTTGTCTGCCGAGTGGGAACCAAGTGTTCGCTACAAGTTCTATTTAGTAACTAACTTGCAAAGGGCAGACATCCAATGCACCCGCCCAGCACAAGCATAAGAAAGAACAGAGTTGGAAAGAGTGTGATAGACAGCGTTTACAGTTGGAGCGAGATCTGATGCATGCAAGTGTACAAATATGTGTGGCAGATGGCCTTTGAATTTGAGAGTATTTAATTTAGGTTGGTAATGTTAAAAGCATGGCTGCAAACCTGTCAAATTTTGGTAAAGGTTCCGTCCGGAGGTTCGCGCCCGTATAAGGTTCGGTTCGCGGGCCGGTTATTGTACCAATCGAACCTAAGGTTTTAGTTCGAGCCTGATTTCATAGGTTGTGAAATAGTTGACAGGTTTTTGACTCTACATGCGGTACAAAATTTGGACATATATTTGTTCAGGAGAATGCTTCCAGATTACCACTGGACCACATTCGTTCATGGGTCCTCGAAAAAGTCTTTTAAAAGTGCCCGTCAGCCATCATTTTTTTAAATTTCTGGTCACAATCGAGTCTTTTGCGAGTGTGCTCTGTGTGATTAAAATAGTCATAAATTATGCTTTTGTCGGAAGAATATGGTACCTTAGCCGAGACTCTTCTGATCAGATTCGACTCGTATTTCCAATTATTTGAGAGTCTTTTTCGAGTCGTATTACAATAAATCATATTTTGAGCATATGCATGAGTCATTTTGGAGTCTACTTTAAATCGGACGTGAAATTAATTTCTTTAATCTTCAAAAGGGCTGAAAAAAGTCTCATCAAAATCGCAATATGCATTGGGTTTCTAAACAACATCTGTAGTTATCAATTCAAGAGATTTCGACCGATCGTTCCTATGGCAGCTATAAGAAATCGTCATCTGATTTTGATCAATTTTTGTCAATCCGTTTGAGAGCATATATTATATGAATAAATGAATATTTCTTTGCGTTGTACACTTCTTGGTTAAGTTGTTATACATATGTATAAACAGAATCAGTTTTCTTCAAATTAATTACTCTTTAGCTAGCGGGAGGTAGGTCCAATAATGATTTCAACTAACGACTTTTAAGTTTGTGACCCATGAATAATTCTGCGGTTAATCAAAGAAACCAGGTTAATTAAAAGAAGTGTACTAGAGTACGGGGGCAAACATATATCAGGATACAACTTTAAATCTCAAACAGCAAACAACAACTCGCTGAATCGGCCCTGATGTGGAAGGGCCGGTACTGAAATCATGGCTTTACGTGCATTTCAGTTATGAATTTAACACAGCAGGGCCTACTACTTAGCCCTCTAGTGCCCAAGATCGCCTCTATATAACAGCAACATGGGTGGTATCGATTTAATGGACGGACTTATTGGTCGATATGAAATTCCAGTATAGAGCAACAAGTACACAAATCGACAATTTACGCACATGCTTGTTTTAGCCATGGTAAACCCCACCGAATAAACCAGCCCAAAGCTAATAATGCAAAATACCAACTGCCAAACTTCCGATCAAAGGTCGCATACGTGCTTTGCATGCTACAAACTCCTTCTCTGCCAAAAGGACCAGGGCGCCCACGACAAGTTGCTGAAAAGGAAAAGAAATAAAAAAGGAAGAAAACTTTCCTACCGTCTAATGATGTACGTGATGATGGCGTCGAGCATTTTCCAATGTTTTTATCACGCGCTGGCAATAAACCTGTAAGCTTCCTGGTTGCACTTCCAAAACTCAAATTGTATGCCGTAAATGTAATACATATAAACATGTGCCTTTCCCAGCAAAAAGACTGTTTCTACGATTTTCATCACAAATAAGTGAAGTTTGTACACAAATATTTTGGAGTTTTGTAAATTTATGTTAATTTAGTTTTAATTATTATTTCTTTTGTACTGGGGGTTATTGCTGGCTCGAGGTCAATGTTTTTAACGTGCTTCATTATAAAATTATAAAACACGATTTTTGGTTTTCGAATATATTTCGAACCCCTTCGGGATTCGCCTTCAGGGCTGTAACAATTTAACACAACACAATACACAATTTTACATTACAATGTTTATATATTACTTGAACATATATCTAAACGTACAAAAAGCACAGCGTCCGCTTTGTCAGCTGTGGAGTTGAGAACTAATTTTATTTTTTGTTGTGGTCAAGTAAATGTCTGTATAAATGCGCGCAATTCTCTGTGTCTGTTTTGAAATTTAGTCTTATATGTGTGGGTGTGTTTATTATGTGAAGCATCTCCAAGGTAAACCGTTTATTGTAATGTTGTTCTTGTTGTAAGCAGGATTGCAAACCGGTTTTGAACCGAACCGGTTCGAAAATAGTTGAACCCGAACCCGTTCCGAACCCAAGCTTTTGGTTCGGTTCAAAAAAAAATGTCTTCGATTTGTTATTATCTCCTTTTCGCACTCACAATGGTTATTAACATACATACATGAATGTATGTGATTGTATATGAATGTACATATGTAAAACAATTTAAATACGTGAAGAATCAGAGCGTGCTATTGTATGTAGTACTTCATTGCCTACCTATGTACATATGTAAACACTCATATACGTATGCGTAATTTATATTACATACACATAGACCACAAAACTTCTAGTCGCAGATATTAATTTGTAGTATACTACACTGCACAATGTATTGAATGTTTTATTTTTCATCTTATACATATACATAAGCGCCAATCTAAACAACCCGGTGCATGCTTCTGCAGAAACATGTCAGCCGAATACAAACAGAAGCAGAAGTGTGTGCCACACGCAGCGTTGCCAATTTAGCTATTTTTCCCCACCAGATATAGCTTTTTTTTAAGCTCGAAAGCCGGAATCTATTCTGTTTTGCCGAAGCCTGCAATTCTAGCTAATTATTTGACATTGTTTAGCTATTTCACATTAATCTCTGTTAAGTTTTAGCGTTTTTAACAGTCGATATTTGGTGCGAAAAATAGCTAAATTGGCAACACTACCCACGCGCCAAAAATTGGGCGCAAAGAAGAATCGAGACAGAAATCACACAAGTCAGAACAATAAAAACGCGCATTTCATTTCGTTTGAGAAGTTTTGACTGAGGTGTAAAGTAATGACGACAAATTTAATATACATACAATGTAAGCAATGATAAATCAAAATGTCACGAATGCAAACTAAATATGACCGACGGGCATGCAGCAAATTTAATGCGGCACCTTCAAAAGAAGACAAAGGTATTTTTGATCAAATCATTGTGAAAAAAGTTCCAAATGTGGCGAATAAACACCAATCGATGCTCAATTTTGTGAGTGAAAGGCTGATTAAAGTGCATTCGAGAAAGCATAATCAATCGGACTGAAGATTTATACACTAGCAATGATGGAAGTCCATATCCAGCAAACGACCGCCAATCTCACGTCAATTATAATCTACGTCTTACAGTCTTACAATGAATTTATGCGTCAGGTGTATACCTATTGCATTTCAATTGTTTATATATTAGATAAAACGTGCAACGAACCGAGGTTCGAACCAAAACCAAAACCCAAATACCTCGAACCTCAAATCTCCGAACCTTAACCGGTGGTAATTTTTGGTTCGAACCTGCAATCCGGAGGTTCCGAAAATTTTTTGGGTTTGCAGCCCTGGCTGTAAGATGCTTACTGCAGCTAAATTCGGAAGGTGTCTACTCTCAGCACAGTAGGCTGCAAGTGCTGTTTTCTGGTTTATTGTCTCGTTCCTTCTTTTTATGTCAGACTTGTGACCCGCTATTCTAGTTTTAAGTTTCGATTTGGTCTTTGATTTAGCAATCGGATTTGGCAAGTCTGTCGGACAATTTGGGTATGTATACTAATGATTTATATATTTTAGGGGACTTTTCTTTCTCGATGGTGTTGGTCAAAGTGTAGGTTTTCATTAGAGCATATATTGTATGATCTGGAAAGTCATTATTCTTAAGGGTTTTAAAAATTTTCTTTTTGTTGTCATTATGAAATATTGGGTCGCTTGTGTCTAAGAATCTTATAAAATTCTTGGCAGTGTTCACTTTCATGTGTTTTGGATAACTAGAATAATAATTAATCATCCTCCCGGATGCCATCGGTTTCTGGTAGCAATCCAATTTATGGGTGTCTTCCACTCTGTGAACAACTGAATCTAGGAATGGTAACTGGCTGTCCTTTTCCAACTCTAGCGTAAACTTAATATCCTTATGATATGAGTTTAATATTTCTAAGGTGTTCTCGATTTGATCCTCCTTTACTATGGTAAACAGGTCATCAACATACTTGCTAAGTAATCTAGCGTTCGGTACTCTGTCTGCATAATTATGTCTGCGATTATAGGTGATGCGGGGGATCCCATTGGAAGTCCTTTCAGTTGTTCGTAAAGTTTGTCATCATATTTAAAGTATCTGTTATACGTGATACAGAATGTCAACATTTCCATTAAGAGTTTCTTCGGAATGCTTGTATACTTTTCAATAACATTCTATCTTTTTTGAATTAATTCAATCGCCAAGCCGGTTGGAATGCTCGGAAACAGTGACACCACATCAAACGAAACTAATCTTTCGTCGTCATAAATATGGGAACTATTTATCCGCGATTTATATTTCAAACGTATTTTAACATTGTATTTCGAGTCTATAGTAAAAATCTTCAAGATGCCGACCAAATATTTGTATAAGTGGTACGACGGTGAATTAATCATCGAGCAAAATGGTCGTAAAGGCGTATTTTATTTATGTATCTTAGGCAGTCCATAAATCCTGGGTGGTAAGGCTGTATTAGTCGATAATCTATATTTTTCCGTCCTTGTGATTATTCCAGCCGTGTGAAGTTTTTCAACAAATAAATTGTTATTGGCTTGTAACCGTGGTGTGGGATCCTGTCGTAAAATTTTTTATTTCTTATTTCTTTTGTTTTTTGAGCCTTTCTTTATTTCCTTTATAATAAAGTAAAAATTTTTCCAAAACAAACCTTTACTTTTAAGGCATGATGAACCCAAAAAATGGTTTTTCCCTTGGGAAAAAAAATTTGGGCTCTAGAAGGTTAATGAACTTCGCTTCCTTTATGGCATGATTTCAGTACTGAGATCATGGGTTAGTTACATGGGTACTACTGAGAACAGTACTGAAATCCTATTTCTCAGGTCTGATAAATTCAGTACTGAGGAGTATTGCTGCAGGATAAGAATTTTATCATGGGGGGCTAGATACTGCGGAGACTTCGAAAGATTTGTTTATATTTCAAATTCGTGCTAAGCCTTTCTCTCTTCCGAGTTCTTACAATTCTGAAACCTCTATGTTTGAATTTAAATTGAATAATTTGCTAGAAACCAAATTTGAATTGGATTCGTCTTTGATTTGGCTTTATTGCAAACTCAAATTCACATTTCCCAACGCCGAATTGCGCAAAATGTGGACAAAAATGTCAAATTCGTTCAATTTGCTGTGTACGTGCCCGTAAACTGCGATAGTTTAACTCTCCCGTTTGTCAAATGGCTTTTACCCGAATCAAAAAAAAAAACAGAAATAACAAAAATCATTAAATCAGAGACACCAGTTCACAGCCGATCATTAGCAGCGATCATACGCCCGGCAGCACCAAACAGCAGCTAAATAATTGCCCCCGCTTTGTGTCTAGGAAAACTTAAAGATTTTTCGCATATTTTTGCAAAGCTCGACGGTGACGACAAACACATGTTCCATGTCCAAAGAATTTTCGCAACATTTAATGTTAGCGGCAGCAAGAAAAATTGGACTAATTGCCAACAATGTTTGGCTCTGATTGACTGGTCTCCGGGTCCAGACTGTTTGATTGAATGATTGAATAAAGTCGAGGAGCGAGAGTGGCAAATGCTGTTGCAGCTGCTTGGAGTCTTAATCCCTGTTATTGGGTCATGTCGCGTCTCTGGGAAAATTTGCTGCAAACGATGTGGCAAGAAAACTGCTGCCAAGTGCCAAAAAACACATAACCCAGGCCAGACCAGACCGGGCCAGGCCACAATGCTGCACTTAATGGTAGCTGGTGTCTATGTCTCTGGGAGCCATGATCGAACACATTGTGCAAATTGTGAATATTTTGTTTCTTTTGCTTGCCACATTCTCTCGTTATAAGCAAATGTGGGAAAGTAAACAGAAATTTACATTATTCACATGGTGATTCCCCGCCGTCAAGCAAAAGGTTAAAACGGGAGGGCGGATAGATGATTCGTTCAGAACAAAGACATTAGTTGAACTGGTTTTTGGCTTTCTTGAGACCAGTCTAAAAATATGAATTAAAAAAAAACCCCCTATGCTATTGCATAAATATTCGACATATCGATATGGCTTCGCACCACACCAAGAGGACAAATCAAACCTCCAACTCCAAGAAAAACGAGTCGGAACAAGGTGGGTAAGAAAAATGTAATTTAACTGAAATATCTCTTCTTTTACAATCTTAGAGCTAACTCTGTAATTCCAATTTATAACATCAATTTAAAAACAAACATGAGTATTCCCACCTCAACAGCAATTGAGCAGAACTCAGAGTCGCAGCAACTTTTACTTTCGCGCAAAAAAATAAATTTTTGTCGTTTTCTATGTTTGGCCAGATGGAACCGAAGCCTAGTTAAGCCAGTGCAGCTGCCTGCCCACAACAAACGTTACAATTCTGTCAGGCGAACAAACGTATCCACCAGATACGACGACATACAATTGAGACAGCGCGGTAAAGAGAGCCAGAGAGACGAGGCAGGTGGGGATTGTCATGCGGCGACGACGACAACAACAACAACTTGTGGATGCTTTTGCTGCATGCGGTTGCAACATCCAAGCCAGTCGAGCGCTTGTTACCGCCTCCCATACCTCCCCACCAGCAAACTTTGTATGCCGCAGTTGCAATTTGGCTTCGATTTCAGTTTTACTTTTTTTGTTCGTCTCGGATTCTCATGTTTGAAGTTGCTATAAATTTTGGTCAACCGATGCGACGTAACTCATTGATTATAACGACAACAATAACTGTTTGGGGGACCATCCCCTCCACTCGTCTATGATCCTTCTGTGTATTTGCTGCCTGTTGCTGATTTATGGCCAATTGTTTGTTGGAGTGTGTTAATGTTTGAATATTGTGTGTGTTGTTTGGACTGTAGGTGCAGTTTGGTGTTTTTTTTTTAGCCAAAAGAGAACAAAGATCTTTAAATAGGGCTAATAATCAGGTACTACAAGCAGGGTGAACAATTCACACAATTGTAGTCAAGCTACAATAAGTTGCCAAATAGTCTGGGAAAAGATATATATCAAACTTTTTGATAATAAAAATCAGAGTTAAAAAACGCACATACACTGAGAAAAAAGAGCCATTTCGATTGCTTGCATAAAAGTGGATGCAATTGATACCGCTTTGTACTTGGGTGTACTTCATTTTAGTGTGAACTAATATTACTAAAACATATAAAATGATTCAAGTTCAATATTTCCTGCACTGAGTCCTGTAATGTATGTAATGTATTAAGTAGTTCCGCAGCTATAGCGCATAGATCCTAGGGTGCTGATTTTTGTTAAGAATCTATATAAGGTAATGCTCACCTATTTTTCCAAAACTACAATTTAATCGGTCAACGCTTATGTACATTTCTTATATTATTAAAATTTGCACACCTGGTGTTGCCTTTATTGCACCTGAATGCAAAAAAATTGGCATAAGGTTCAAAATGTTTATCAAAATAATTTTTTTAGTTGGTTCCAGATTTCTACCAAGTTTCGAGCCAATCGGACGTCATTTAGATATTGATCCCATACAAAATCAATTAGTGTGTTAAAAAATCAATTGTTTCAAACTTTTTATGGAAAAATTCGAATTTTTAGAAAATAATTTTGCAAATCATTATTTTTATTTGTGAAAATTGGGTTTTAAATTAGTTTTTTACTTGTTTCCATAATTCTACAAAGTAAACAGCCAATCAGACATCATTTAGATATAGCTGCCATACAAAAAGTATATTTTTTCATACATTTTCGAGAAAAATATAAAAATGAAGATATCCGTTATGCAGCATGCATGTTACGACGATAACACAGAGCGGACTAGTCGTGAGCGGTTCTTCCCTTGCGAAATTGATTTCTATACCTCTCGAACATCACGTTGCATACGTTACTATGACGATACGAGACGTATGCGAAAGGCCTAGGACGTACTCAAACAAACCTTGACTGTTTTCACATAAGTCACTTTTTCTCGAGTTGGGTCTCGATCGGTGTCGGCTAATGATATTTTTCTTAAAGGGGACATATTAGACTGTAAAATGAAGCAATCATTTTTGAAGACTTTTGAAAACAACTTTTACCAGCCTCGGAAAGTTTAAAAATAGGTGTAAAATAGGTACCTGCGGCAAAAGCAATTGTTCACAAACTACAACTTCGCTTCTGAAATGTTATATATTTATAAAAAAAAGAAATAGTACACCTATCCAACAAGTTTTTAACAACTTAAAAGTGCTCACCATAGCCGAAGATATGATTAGTCAAACTTAATTGATAAACGAAATTTTTTGCATTTTTTGGATTGCGAAAAATTGACATATGTAGTTTAGGCGGCTGTAACACTTATATTCGTATACATATCAAAGCAATATTTTGGCTACCTTTATTTATGTATTTAAACTGTCGATTTATCTAAAAAAAAGTTTAACTTTTCAACAAAAATAAACTTAGGGTTTTGTCCAAGGCGGGGAGCGGCTGGACCACTGTGCGTCGCCTAAAATGCTATAAGACATGATAAACCAAAACCGATCCCGTTAGAGCCGGTTCGGATAGGGTTTTTTGGGTCCGGCGAACCGGACCATGAACCGAACCCCTAATATTTTTGACTCCTCTATTCTGAACCCGTACCGGACCACTTTTTCGAAAAATTAGGTTCGGTTCGAAAAATTCAGTAGTTTTTAGAACGACATATACAGGGAAATATAGAAATTCCTTGAACTTTTCAGCTTCAGAGTAGGATTTACGATTCCATATTTCGTAAACTATTTTGCCTTTTGCTTTTATATCTTGGCAAAGTTGTTGCTCTTGCCTACAAAGCATTTCCTTGTAGCAAATCAAAAAAATTACTTCTTCACACTTAAAATTACAAAAGTAGCACCAAAAAAACCAAGTTTTTACCACTTTTGTACAGTTTTTAGACAAGTAAAATAATACAAAGTTGTAACTTAGACTTAAATAAACAAACCGGTAGAACGAACCAACTTCATTTAATTACTCTTTCAGATAGTTATGGGCCAACACGCATGTACAACAGTCATAAAATCTCGAAAAAAACAAACATTTTCGGTAAAAAAATAAAATAAAATTTTTTTTTACAATTTTTAAGTTATGTTTTTTTTACTATTATATTGATTTAATGCAAAACGATCGAAAATTTTGACTGTGTCAGCCAATTGGTACCAAAAATTGCCATTTTTCGAATTTTGGTTACAATTCTACATGCTTAAGGGCCCTTAACTATATGAAGGACCAATCGAATGAAGTTGGTATGTTCCAACCGTTTGTTTATTTAAGTCTTAGCTACGTTTCTCTCCTGCATTGCTTGGTCAAATTCGTTAAAGTTTTCAAGACATAGTTAAAAAACACTACAAAATGAGGGAAAATATGATGATTTTACGAAATTTTTGTAATTTTGAGTACAAAGATGTTATTTTTTTGGCTTGCTTTTTAAAAATGTTTTGTGAGCCAAGCCAAGAGCAACAACTTCCTCTAAGACATCAAAGCGAAATTCCTAATAGTTTACGAGATATGGAGTTGCAACTCCCAATCAGAAGCTGAAAACTTTAAAGTGCAATAAAAAGAAAACTGCAGCTAACCAGACCAGTTTACTGAATCAGAATCAATTTTACTGTATTCAACTGACTGGTTGACGCAAAATGAGCGAACTTTTACCAATTCTTTAAGATGTTCGCATTCAGATTTCTTTAAAAGAGCTCCACCCAAAAACATCTGAATGGAATATAGTTCAAAATATATGTAATTTGCTGCAGCCAATCTATAAAACTTCTTTAAAACTGCATTCTTCACAATTCAACTCCCAAGTGATATTTATTACGCTTGCTTTTCACACAAAACATTGTTTTTTATTATCTAAGTGGCTCGATAAACGTTCTTCTATTATGAGCTCAGAACCAATATTGGATTGAGTGTTCTTAGATCCGAGATGTCAAACTTTGTTAACTTCTGACAAAAAAAAAGGTGCAAGACAGCACATTACAGACATGCTGAAGCTCCATAAAGAAATTCTTAATGATAGTTTTCAAAGGTCAGCTTTAAATGACTCAACGTCTGATGGCGAAGAAGAAAAGTTTCTGAAAACAATAAACAAATATCAAATATGAAATCCTTCGAAAATGGTCCACAAGAACATACTTCAATGAATGTTTATAAAATTTGGAAAAGGCCTGTATCCAGCAATGCGGAAAATTCCTGCCAGGAATTTGCTAGTTATTTCTTGTGTGTGTGGAACATAACTAAAACAGGGTGACCATCCACCAAAAAGGTGCAAGGTCACTCTGATAAGTCAGCTGCTAGACACTGTTAATTATTTGAATTTAAATAAATATTAAAAAAAATATATAATTTCCAGAGGAAATTTACTAGGGGATGATAAGCCGAGGGCTAAGAATGACAATTTGCAGTGTGGCCCGGGTGGCGCACAATTATGTGCACAACTTTATAATGTCATTTCAATCTCCAAATTAGTATGACATCTCGGTTGGCCGCCAATCAAATGAAGTCTTTCATGGTCGGATACAAGATTGCCTACATACATTTGCATTAATATTAAGGATTTTGTCAACTCAGTGGCCGGATCAGTACCTTGGCTTTGGTCTATGGCCTAACCGCTGGAACATAGCCGTTAATCTTTCAAAGAGTCAACATGATCGCTATGAGATCCCGAAAAGTTGCTCGAGTGCGATTCCTAGGATCAAAAGGATACCGCGGGGATCCCTTTATGGGGTACGGCATGCTCCACTACCCTAAAGAACCTAGAATCTTCTATGTGAGGTCCCTGGTATGAGAGGCATACAATTATATACCGCGATTTGGACGCTTTGCCATTATGCGCCCCAAATTAATATGCACACCAGCAGGTTTGTTTGTTTGATTATTATTATGTATCATGAATGACTGGTGGCCCACTCCGATAGACTTGCCTCTGATCTGGCGACAAACAGGCTCAGAAGTCGTCTCAACCTACGACATCTTATCGACCTTTGTGCCCATGGAGGGCATCTCTCGGGCCGCCTCAGCAATTTGGCATACGTTTCCCCTTGGCACCATCCCCTACCAATCTTTGCACACTGCTGGTTCCCCAGCAAGATGACAGCTCATAACGAAAACATAAAAGCATTCCCCCCACATTTTTGCTCATCACGTCCAAAATAATTGTAACCAATATATTCCTGAGCTGTGTATCAGCTGTTCTTTCGATCCACACGCGCTATCGATAGGCCAACTATCGATAAGAAACTGTGGGTTTCGTTCATGTTGCTGGATACTCAAGCAACGAAAAGGTAAACTAAAAATTCCTGGCACAGTTTTTTTTATATGAAGTTTGCCAGGAATTTTTAGTTTCCGCGGTGCTGGATACCCGGCTAAAAGGTAAAAAAAAAATAAACGAGGACTTAAAAAATGTTGCCTTAACAATACTTGCTGTCCATGCAACTTAGTTTGAACTTTCTGATCTAAGATCTGGTAAAGAAGAGCAGCTCCTAGAAGATATAATGCTTATTAACTTTAACTAAGCAGTTCTCAAGAGTTGTAAGAAGTTGTCAGAGAATGAATTTGATGATTAAAATTACATTATTGAAATGAAGAATATTGTTTGAAAAAATAAGTATTAATAAATCGAAACTATTCTTTTATGTTCAAGCGCACCGTGGTTCGAACCAAAACCTTGGGTTCAGGGATTTCAGGAACCGGTCCGCGAACCGAACCTTAGGCTTTACAGGGGGTTTCGAACCCCCGAACCGTACCTTGATCAAAATTTTACAGGTTTGCAGCCTTGCTGAAAACAGTATTGAAATCAGTTATGGATTGGAGCAATTCCAACTACTCAGCTCTGAATCGGCACTGACAAATTCAGTACTGAGGCGTAGAACTGCAGCTTACCCTGCATAACTCTCTATCTAAAACCGCTGAGTGGATTTGAATGAAATGTATACAACTTTTTTAAAACATATTAAACTAGTGCCTGACCCTATAAAGAATATATATTCTTGCTCAGCATCAACAGCCGAGTCGGTGTAGCCATGTAAGTCTGTCCGTCCATATACAAAAACAAATCTCAGAGATGGTTAGAGATAGAGGTTTGACATGCATGGGACATAAGCTTCGTATACTTGCAGGCAGATCAAGTGTATTTTCAATTTTGTCCACGCCCCCTCCCATCCCCGCAATTTGGAAAAAGCGTCTTATCTCCCACAGTTTTGTAGATGGATGGGGTTTTGCTTTCTGATATATTTGGTAATAAAGATTATTTATCGATTTTCCGAAGAAATTATAAAGATCGGAGTTATGACGAAAACAATGTTCGCTGCTTTCAGCTGCTACTGCAGGTACAGAGTATTTTACAGTCGGGATGGACCGACTTTCTAACTTGTTTTAGTTATGAGTTAATAGCTGAAATTTTTTGATTGTGTTGCATGTTTTAAGATGCATTTTTTGATTAGAATTCAAAATTTAGTCATATTCTCAAAGAATAAAATGAAAAATTTAAAAATGTGTTCGCGCCATCATGAAGTATAGCATGCCAGCCCTTAGTCCGCTGGCTGTCACATAAAGCGGATTCACGCACAAATGGCCGAAAAAGTTCGGATGAAACTTGGCATACAGTTAGTTGATAACCTGGAGTTGAACATATGCTACATAACTTTTATTTAAATAGTCAAAAAATTCGCGAAATATGCTAAATTCTCATAGGACATAAGAATATTATGAAGATTGGATAAAGGCCAATTTAAGACGCATCTATAAGAGATGTATTGTGAAGATTGAATAGATGGCAATTGCCAAGTAAGCTGTCCTGATCCCAAGCCCAAATTTTTCAACCGATCCTGTTCCGTCCTGCATTTATCCCTTAGTTCCCCGAACCATTATGTTATTGTTATATTCGATGTCGTTAACATCGATCAAGCTTGATTTCTTTTTTTGAGTGCACAAACTTAGATATCTTCTCAAAAATATTCGTTTCATTTCAAGTTTGCTACGAAAAATGTCAAAAATTATAAAAACATCTAATTAAACATTTTCCGATTCTGTTTCGAAAGTTGTCACACCCCCCAATTTATATGTTGAAGCATATATATTGCGGTTCGACTGCTTTTAGTGTCGTAGAATTTTGGCAAGACAATAGAAAATGCAAATCGTAGACTAAACAATACGATTACCAAATCACTCAACCGTCATTTAAGAGTCCAACATCCAACTGGTTTCATTTTGCGTATTAACAAATAATTATGCTGGCAATTGCCAAATCGCAAGCTCAGCCTCTGTTTTCATTGATATCAAATCTCATATGGGTGCAACACATCGACCCATAAAGGCCTTTCACTTTTGCGGCAAATGTAGAGGAGATCTCACGCATGAGGCACTCGAACCTGATCCCAGTTCCAGTTCGGTTCCAGACCACAAACTCTGCTGACTGCCTGATTGGGTAGTTACTAATGCCTCCTTAGTGCCGTCCATTCATATGGCAAATTATTGAATTCAAATAAGAAATACAATCTCTTGGCTGTCACTTCCTCAAATTGAGCAGTCACAGAAGATCACAAATCCATAGCCGCCTCCAAACTTATTATATATTAATTAAGCAGCTTCCGCTTTAAATATGTCACCTAGACCGGAAGTTCAAAGATGAAATGCGAGATACTCGACAAAAGAAAGTCCCAGTTATTAACTGTATTAACTTAACTTTAAGTCATATAAGACATTTAAATACTTTCCGCAATTGACAATTATTTGGTTTTGGTTTGTCATGGATCTGTATCACATGATGCAATTACTGAGATGTAAAGAAATGTAAAATTGGCCTTACAGGCCCAAAGGGAGCCACGCCAAGCTTCTCTCTCAATCTCTTGGCGTGTGTGCCTATAATTTTTCGCACAAGAGAAAGGGTTTACAGTTTAACGCCGAATCCGAACGGCAAAGTTTGAGAATTTTGCTTTTTCATGGCTAGTTTCACAGCAGGCGCCAATAACTGGTGAAGGTGACCGTATATGTAAAAGCTATTTTCTAAAGAAAGAAAAAAACCTGACTGTCTTAGTGACCTTTTGATTATTAATCTTAGAACTTTTAAGCAGGCTCTATGTTACTTTTTATTATATGGTCCTAGGCGGGATTGAACCCTCGCCTGCCGCACAGCAGGCCGACACACTAACCGCTGAACCACAGCCGACTACTTTATTGAGATTGAGATATGTGAGATGAATGCGAAAAACGAGGGGATGCTGGTATAAACTTATTAAATTAGGATATAAAGAAAGGGGGGCTGTTATTTTAATGAAGCTTCGTTCATCATGATATTTCAATTATTTAATTTAATGTTGAAAATTCCTGTTATGATTGATGGCATTTTCCTCAACCTTGGTTAAATAGTATTGATAGTATTGATAATTAATTTTAGTTACTTAACAAATTTGAGTTTCTGCCATGACATCGGATTAAGATCTGTTAGAATCAACCGTTAACCTTTTTTTGCTCATAACTTGTGTATCTCGTTCATCCGATCTTTAACATTCTTTCAGAAAATCTATAAATAATTTTGACAACTAGGTACGAACAATCTATCATCAAAACTGTGGGAGTTATGACGTTTTTTCCAAATTGCGGGGGCAACATGTAGTACTGATACATTTTTCGTTCAGAATTTACACACGTGTAGAATTTCAATATCCACACGCCGCGTGTAGAAAACCTACAAGTTCGTGCGGTATTCAGATTGCTTGATGAAAAATGTAGACGGTATTTGAAAATAAGCTTTCTAATTTCGTATAGATTTTGCATTTGCCCAGGCAGCATTTAGCTTTTCTTTACGAGCCGCTTAGATATTGATATCCTACACGTTACGTGTAGCTTTTCTGCACGTGGCGTGTAGCTTTCTGAATTCAACATTTTTCGTGTGCAATTTAGCAGGGCGCAACACAACCTACACGCACCGTGCAACCAATTTTGTTTTCTCTGTCTACGACGGACAAACGAACGAATGTATTTATTGATTTCAAATATGACTTTCCATTTGTGTAACGCACGAACGATAACTTAATTAAACATTATTTCTCTGCTAAGGCAACCTGACCAAAATGTTTGTGTTCAACTATGTTTAGGTGAAGGATTTATCGCATAAGCTGCCTTTACACTTACCATATATCTCTAAATAGTCGGTTGTCAAAATTCTCTAAAGAGAAACTCTTTTCAAATTGAACCTGTCAAATTACATCAAAAAAGACTACATTTTCCAAATATTTAGATTTATTTGCTTTGCTATTACTCTATCGTCAGAGAGTATCTTTAGAGATATATGACACTTGTAAAGGCAGCTTTAGATCGCCAGAAATAAGCAAAAATAAAAGTACGAATGTAAAGTACGTAACGCAGGAAATGCCCTTAAGTAAGTATTTAAATTATCAAGCAATGAATTATTGTTTGTTTCATTACATATTTATTTTGAAGCGGTAAAGGAAGCAAAGGAAGTGAGCACAAGCAATTTCAACATTATAAATAAATATATAATTTCATATGAATAAATACTTAAAGAATTTGGTTGAAATAAAAAGATATATAAAAATGTTTTGTTTGAATATTTTAAATGTTTCAATATAAAATCATATGTCTAGCTTGCGGTTTTTCATGCCATCCAAAATGGGTGCCAAAAGAACGTGTTATTCACATATTCTTTACATTCCATTCCGAAAGATTCATGAAGCTTTAAAAGGCAACCACAAAAACCCATGCAAAAATACCTTCTCAAAGAAGCATTCGATGAAGGTTTAAATATTACATCGTTTGACTTAACATTTGTATTTAAAAGCCGTTATTTTTAAAGTTTTTTGGGTTTTTTACTTATTAAAATCAGGTTTCTTGCAAAAATCTAGACCTCAAAACCAGAATGAAGCCCCAATGACTGACCTTTAATCGAACAAAACATATTCAAACAAATTACAGAAAAAAAAACCTTAAGTCTTCACTAGGAATTCCCCACAATAATTGTCTTTCTGTTTATTTTTGTTATGATATGATCTTAAATTTTTTTTTGTTAAATTTGCACTAAATCATTCAAAATGCTGCTACTATATTTTATAACCAATACAATCATAACTGCCCGAAGCCGAAGTCTAGATGTATTGGTGAACGGCTTTGGTAGTGGTAAGCGCTTCCGCTTGAAACTTGGCGGGCTAACGCACACAACGACAGACGACTTGGCAAAGCTTTTGAAGAGAGCAAAAGCTTTGCGTTTTCGAAACGAACTTGGCGACAACTTGGGACTTGGCGGCGGTTTCAGTTTCGTTTAGACACAAAAACTCTTTGGGGGTATAAAAGCGCGCCACTGACCACAGACAGCATCCAGTCAAAGGTGTGGAATCGTTTGTGATTCTACAAATCCTTACACAAGTGGTTTTTTAAGTAAATTTGTAAGTGGAAAAATTTCAATAACTAAAAAAAAAACAAGGCAATATCTCAGTGAAGCGAAAATGAATTAAAAAAGAAAAATCGATCCAGTTTGAAACTTGAAGTGAAAAATATATTAAATTATAGAGAATTGAAATTTAAGAGTTTTGACAAATTTTTACGTTTTTTTTCAGCCTGGGCAAGTTCTATCTCCATACACTTCACAATGAAAGTATTTGTAAGTACTCAACCATAAAAAATTCACAAACTTTATCATTCCGAAAGCAAGAAATTCTATTTCATATGTTAATTCAAGTGAAGGTGTGCATAATGTGATTGTAAAAACACATATTTATAATGTGGGAATGATTGTAATTAAGTAAAAGTAATTGATGCCAACTCTCACATAATATTAAGAACTAGAAATCGAATTCTCCACTGAACAAGGAATTTCTTAATTACATGACAATTAAGTCCAACTTGAACAAGTCTGCAATAAAACATCATATGATAGGCCAAATAATCAATTAAAAAAGCAAACGCCACAAAAACAACAAAACAAAATTCCACCATTCAGGTAAACTCAATGTAGCGTAACATTTTTGTCATGCCTTTTGCTCGAATGGGGGCGGAAGGTGGGCGTAGAATTGCATTTCTTATGCGTAACACGCACAAATTTCACTTGACCATTTGAATCCATAAGCGAGCCGCAACGGCGACACTAAAAGTAGCCCAAGGGGTATCATATCTTTCAATCACTTTCTAATCTGATTAGGTAATCGATTTGGTTATTCAATTGTTATTTAATATTTAAGGAGATGTTGATTTAATCAATAGTCAGCTTAAGCTAGTTGAGAGTTATTAGAAGAAGGTTTTTAACCTTCCCTTTAAAACCTTTTAAAATTACAAAAACGAAATGAGAATAGATAGAGATTATATGAACTAATATGAACTAAAGATCGTAGAAAATATAACATTTAAATACTATTAAGGTCCGATTTGTTATCTTCAAGACAGTTGGGACATACCCAATTGCTATTCCAAAAATGTTGGAATTAATATCTGTTAATTTGTGTTGATTACATAGAATTATACTCAACCATAGACCTTGAGCCAGCCAGATAAAAACTTTGACTAAAGCGAAGTATGGTTTGAACTAAGTTTGCAAAATCTCTAAAACTCTAGCGAAGGTACGGAACGGAGGTTTCGAAACTTCGCTGAAACTGCTATCAGTCATTCGTGGTATCCTTAACAAACCATTTACTTCATTCTTTACTTACATTCTTTAGATCAAAAGATCGAGGTTGACTGAAAGTCGAGTTTATATTGTTTAGCGTTTGGCAGCAAAAACTAACGGAAATGCACTGCAACAAGATATTTGTCTTCAGTTTTTAAGTAACTATTAACTAAAAGAAATGAAAATTGCTTGTATATAAATCAAATCAAAACCTGCTTCGGGCAATTTCGATTTAATCGTTTTTTAAAGTGTTCACACGAATTATTTACAGTCGCTTATCAAGTCTTGTGCTTTGAATTGGCTTACTTTATAAGGCGTAACGCAAAACGATAAATACATTTTACTGCTTTTTGCGCCAAATAACCGGATCGCAGCAAGACCATAAGCTTTGGTTTTGCATAGTTCATCGTGAAATAATTTGGTTTCAACTATTTACGAACTTTCATAACGAACAGCTTCTTAGAATCAGCCTTATATAGATTATACTACTCGGGTATCGATTTTTCAATATAGTTTCCTAGGACCAATCGAGCCCTCTCAGAGATTCAATATGATTAATTAGCAACTTTTGTCAACTTCACTTGCCTAAATGTCCACCTTCTCCACCCACAGATCTGTCTAGCCGCCCTTTTGGTGGCCTCTGCCTGTGCCAGCAAGGGCGCCGACGAGAAGGTCCCCCTGGAGAAGAAATTGGACAAACGTGGTCTGCTCGATCTGGGCTATGGCTACGGACATGCTGGTCTTGATGTTGGCTATGTGGGACATGGCTCTTTGGCCGGTCATGGCTATGGCCTGACTGGACATTCGGCTCCTGCTGCCATTGCCGTGGGACACAGTGCTCCGGGTATTTCCTATGGACACTCAGCACCCGCTGTGGCCGTGCACCATCATGCCGCACCTGCTCCCTACATCATCAGCAAACAGGCTGATGTGCACAAGACCATTACGATTACCAAGGGTATTCCGGTGCCCGTGCATGTGGATCGTCCCTATCCAGTGGTGCATGAGAAGCGCGTTCCCGTGGAAGTCAGAGTACCAGTGCCTCAGCCCTACGAAGTTATTCGCAAGGTTGCCGTGCCCGTCAAGGAGTACGTGAAGGTGCCCGTCCATGTGCCCCAGCCCTACGAAGTCATCCGCCACGAGAAGGTGCCCATCCATGTGCCCGTTGATCGTCCAGTGCCCGTTGAGGTTCCCAAGCCCTACCCCGTTCCCGTGGAGAAGCCCTACCCCGTGTATGTGGAGAAGACCGTTAAGGTGCCAGTGCATGTTCAGGTTGATCGTCCCTACCCCGTCTATGTCAAGGTGCCCGTTGTCTCGCACTCTGTGGTGAAGCACGCACCCGCCGTGGCAGTCAGTCACTACCCAGTGAGCAGCTACCCCATCAGCAGCTATGGACATGACGCCAGCGTCTATGCCGACCACCATGGCTACCACAAATAAAACCACATAGGAGGAAGAGGAGGAATCTGAACTTAGCCAACCGCTCCCTCCCCTCCCCATGGGAAGTTAGCCACTTCCACAACCTGCCACTCTCTCTGTAGCTCTTAAGAAAACCCCAACCCAAGATGAGAAAACAAAAAAACCAGCAAAAGTCTCTTGTAAATTATTTCCAAAAAGAGGAAGATCGAATGACATTGTGATGTCTGAAATTCAAGTTTAGGATAAATTTGCAGCTAAGTGTTTGTAGATTCAATTTATTTATGAACATTCTCTAGCTGTTATACAGTTTATCAGTGAAGGTTTCAAACAACAAGAACAACATGAAATGAAATAAAAATGATTACAATAATTTTTATGGAATTTTGATTTATACTTGAAACCGCAAGGATTGACTATTGGAAATGGTTTACTTTAGAAAATAAGTTGTGCAAAAATTTTGTGTATATATTTTGTAAATAAATAAATTGTCATGTTAAAAAACAAAATCTGTGGAATGTCACTGTGGGTGATTGGGTCAGAGTCCAAAAGTGGTTGGAGAAATGAAAGATTTGAAAACCAATATACCAAGTGGCCGAGTTCAAGTAACTCGGGAACTTAAGTAAGTAAGGTATAGTAATTCGGCTTTTCATTTTTGACAAGAATATCTAGTATATCGATATTGCGTATATTCGTATCGCTGATATATGTCGGCATCCAGCTTGTAAAATGGACAAACATATTTAATCCAGTTAACTTCAAATGTGATAGCCCAATTTATTACAAGAGAAGGCGAACGAGCACATAGATGGACGCAAAGAGTTACTGCAAACATTAGCAACATATTATAATATCCAAAGTAATAGAATAAAGACCTAGGAGGCCAAACGAATATGCACCGAATCCGTCCGGAACGGTATTGTATTGGCAAGCGCCCCGACTTCAAAAATCTATAATTTTTGTGTGTTTTCATTTAAAAACTTTGAATCATGGCGCCACACGAACTGTTGAAGGGATGCCCATCTCCGCTAAGTGTGTGTGTCGGCGGGGGCGTGGCATATACTAAAAGCAAACTCTATATACCTTCAAATAAAAGCAGTTTAATAATCCAATTTGCAAGCAAAAGTAGCCATTTAAGAGAATGGGTTTAAAACATTTCTGTTACCTTTGTTGATCACAAAATAATTTCAAACCGGGGAAAAGCGACAAAACGGCGATCATACCAACAGAATGACCCTGAAATCGTAACAAGAATATAAATTTTACAAAAAATCTCCACCGTTTTTTTTAGTTACTGGTTTTTGTGACGTCTCTGGCTAATCAGTGCTTGTTATCATATTATGCATTTGCATATCTGTAGTGGATTGTCCAAAATTAATTCTGACTGCTTATCAATTCGATTCATAAGCAATCGATTGATTCAAACTTAACTTAAATTTAAATATTTTAAATATCATTAATTTAGCGAATTTCGCGATTTTTGGACCGTTTAAAAAACACCTTCCATTTCCCTGTCTTCATGTCAATCTAATCTAGCGATGCCCAGCCGTATGCTCTTTAGGTACGTTTTGTTATTGTAATTGCACGGAACATAGGAAATCAATGATCGTATACATGCAGGGCGCGAGGCATACGAAACGACACACATGCTACTAACGATTCCGTGTGTATGCGACGCGTAGAACAAAAACCGGTTTTGTTCTCTTCTTTCATTGGTGTTTGCGAGCGCAAGCAAACTGACCAACAACAATTTCATTATTGGATGGACCGGACCACTTTTTCGAAAAAGTAGGTTTGGTTCACAAAATTAAATGGTGTTTTTAAAGACACGTACAGGGAAATATTGGAAATCTCTGGAGATTTTAGTATAAAAGATTGCGCTTTGAAATAAGCTTGCATGACTTTTTATATAAAAAGGTTACTACATAGATCATTTGTAAAAATACCGTTTGAATGAAATCTTCACTACTTGGAACAGAATGTTATAATTCGCTTAAACATCTGAATGGAACGTAGTTCAAAATATATGTAATTTGCTGCAGCCAATTTATAAAACTTCTTTAAAGCTGCAGGATTCACAATTACTACCAAGCAGTGTTTAAAAAACTGCAATAAGTTTAATTTCTTCTGCTTTGCTTCTGCTTTTGATAAAACCAAAACCCTCATCAAAATCAAAAAATGATTTTTGAGATAAAGGCAAACAGCAGCAGTCGTTGTCGCTTCATCATTTCTGATTTTCATTTTGATTTTGCTTTTGTTCTGTGGCGTAAGTCGAAGCTGCAGCACGTGTTCGCTTTCAGAAGTCGACGGTAGTGTAGGCGGGATAGAAGTCACTTACATCTCTTTTCTGCTTTTGCATTTTGTTTTTGGTCCGTCAAGTTAATTCTCTCAAACATACAATGAAACATTTACCGTTAGTCGGCTCGGTTCGGTTGAAGGTAACAACAAAAGCGCGCTGAAAAAAACAAATGTATTTGTTGCGTTGCGTTAAATTTTGGTGGCTGGTAAATTCCAGACTTTGTTAACTTCTGACCAAAAAAAAAGTTGCAAAACAGCACATTGCAGACATGCCGAACAAATATCAAACATAAAATCAGTAAATGATGTTACAGATTCCTTCGACAATGGTCCAAGAGAAGATACATCGACAAATGTTTTAAAATTTTGGAAAGGTCAAAAAAACTAGGACTTAAAAAATATTGCCTTAACTAAACTTGCTGTTCCAGCAACTCAGGTATCAGTTGAAAGAGCCTTTTCAACGCATAAGATTGTATTTTCTGATCTAAGAGATAGTATAGATGAACAGCTCCTAGAAGATATAATGCTTATTAACTTAAACTACGCAGCTCTCAAATGTTGTAAATGTCAGCTAATGAATTTGATAATTCAAACTACATTATTAAAATAAAGAATATTATAAATAGAAACTATCTATATTTTTTGTTCAAGCGAACCGAGATTCGAACCAAAACCTTGGGTTCAGCGGTTCCAGGAACCGGTCCGCGAACCGAACCTTAGACTTAACACCGGGTTTGAACACCCGGACCGAACCCTCTGCAAAATTTTAGAGGTTTCCAGCCTTGACTGAAATAAAGGTTGACATTATTTATTTATGTATTCATTATGTTGTTGTTTTTTTTTTTAATTACACACAGTTCGAGAGTATCAGCCCAAATGCAAAAATTTGGTTTGTTGACGTATCCATTTAGCCAGAAATGTGTCTGAGTGTGAGTGCTGAAAAGATTGAACCAAATTGGACCATCCGAATGGACCATTTACGGCGTAGTCGTGGTCAACATTTGATTGAAATTATCTTAAAAAAGTAAATGTCAGCGATAGTTCTTTCAGCACATAATAAAAATTCCACCATCCGATTCTATTTTTTGTGGCTTATATGTAGTTTAAAAAAAAACTTTTTAAAGAATCACCGTTTACAAAATCTTTGCTAAAATCTTAACTCATTAAAAAACTTAATCAATTTCCCGATTTTTTGTCCATTTGATCTGCACTTCCTATTAACAATCTAAACTTATACATATATAAGAATTGTTTGCAGATTTCGCGAATGGTTTAAGCCGTTCGGTCGACACCTCCTATTTACCACTCCTATTAACTTGCGAACTATTCAATCTTCATGATGGTCTGAACTAATTATAAAATTTTGCAAATTTTTCGTTGGAACCATTTACGCGTCTAAATTTGCCATCTATTAAATCTTTATGATACCCGAAACTCATAAGATTTTGCATATTTCGTAACTTTTTGTGCCGTTTAGTCTAAAATCAGGTACACCATTGCTATAAATCAAATCTTTATGATAATTATAATCTGAACTCAGTATAAAATCTTGCAAGTTTCCAGGTTTCTTGGACCTCCAATTTACCTTCTCTTTATGATAATTTAAGCTCAAATGAACATTTTTGGGAAATTTCTCCAAAATGTGATTTATGATTGCCGATTTTACCTGCTGAATGCAGTGATTGCTAATTGCGATTGGCCAATTTGATATTCATGATTTCTGAAAGGGAATCGAACAAAAATTTTGATTGGTTACAGATAGCTGGATCAGCCTGCCTTAAGGTAAGTTTTCGCAAAAAATGGTATATTAATGTAGGTAAATATTAAAGCTTATTTGTTTCAGGGATTTTTTTATGATAAAAAATACTTAAAGCCTCTTATCAATGCCATTCAGGCAATCGCAAATCATAAATCTATAATCATTAATCGGAATGTGACCTTTATTGCTAGTTTTTGTGATTGTGATGTATGAAAAACACAGAAAAGTTCAAGTTGTCATTTAAAATTAAAACGATCTCTTTCGCACATACTATTTGTTACTAAAATTTCCATCAAAGCCGTTGAGCATAAGCCAATCAGTTTTTATTGATGGATGTTGTTTGATGTATGATTTTTGATGTTTGATATATGCTGGTGAACACGGCCAATAATTTTAGGTCATATCTCGTTCGATCTTTACCTCCTGTTTACCTGTCTACATTACCATTTGCAAATTTCGCAATATTTTAGACTGATTTCGCTGTATTTCATCTGCACCTCTTATATACGCGTCTTCCATTGCCATCTATCCAATCTTCACCATATAATTAGGACCGCTTGATCTACACCTCCCATGTACCCGTCTGTTTACCCGTCTTTATGATAATCTAAACTCAAATATGAATTTTTGAAAGGGCATAGTTGGATTTGTCGGGGAGCCGGCCCCCAACGACATAAATTTTTTAAGTATGCAGTTTTAAAGTACATCAACCAAAAGTCATTTAGCGATTTTTTTATACTTCTTGTACCAACCCTGAATTTTTAACAGCGGTTTTTATCACTTCAATCAAAAGACTTTTCGGGCCATCTATTCATTAAAGAATCCTAATTTTTTTTTTGGTCAATGCTGGCATGTATACTCTACCCAAGAATAGTTTTTTAGATTTTTAAAATGCAAGCCGTTACCTTCAAAATTCCGCGAAATTTTTAACACCATTTATTTAAGACTTCTAGTCGAGGTTCCACTTTCGTTTTTTACATGTTCAATTGTCTTTCTTAGAAACAATTGCTGTAATTTTTTTCAAAATTTTAAAAATTGTGGAAAGTGGCTAAAATTAATTAAAACAATAATTTATGTATTTATTTTAATTAAAAATTATTCAGCTAAATAGCAAAAATATTAGTTTAGCTCATTTATTAATATGTCAGTCTTCAACAATGATACATCGAAAGTGCTCGAACTGTAATACTTATATTTTTCGCTGTTCTGGGCCTCCAAAGATCTTAAAAGATATCCCAGATGCAAATTATATTTCTAAATCCTTGGGAAAGAAATTGGACGTCGGCGATTCTACAAATAAGCTAACAGTTATTCCATTTGAAGCACGTCAAGATGCTTTTTGCACAAAACGAATTTTTATTCGGAAATCGTTGCCGTTTGGAGCACATTATCAGAAAACGTTTGTTTGTACATGAGTTGGACCGCCTCAGAGTGCAATCTTTATCGAGTGACATTGATGTCGAAGACTTGTGTCAACTTTTAAACGGTATGTCCATTCAAAGCGAGAAAGTGACTTTTCATCAAATTGGAGAGTGTGGTTTTTTGGAAAAGCAGATTGGAGTATTTACTGGATTGAATTGGGAAAAAGTTCAAGAGCTGCAAGATATGTTGAAGTCCCTTGACACATTTTCAACGCATAATCCAGTCCAAGCGATTATTAAAATTTCTATTAAAGACCCGTACAGGAAATTCTAACAGAGTACTTACATCCATATTTTACCTAAACAGAGAGCAGAAAATACCAGAATTAGTCGAATCTGTAATTAAGTCCTTTGAAAAGGATGTTCTTCCTAAATATTTTGTGTTTAATGCAATTACTAGGGAAGAATTGATTGAACATCATACTGAATTAATGGCCAGCAAATTATTTGGTCTAACTGATAGGTTGGCTTTGATATTTGATGGAACTTACACACCTGATCATATTAATAGGTACACACCGGAATTTTTTAATTATAGATGGTTTTTTCGTACTTTTAGTGTTGACAACATTTTAATTTTTGGTTTTTTGTTGTTGTCAATGTCTGGCCACACTGTGACAAAGAGTTAAAAGTGGGGCTGCCCCGTATATCAAAGCTTTTCTATAAATTGCGAGTCCACCACACATTTCGCCTGATCATAATAATAGGTACAGTCTCCGTTTCTCACAAGTATCAAGTGAATAATTTTGTAATCAGTGATCTTTTGGTAACTAAAGGTAAATTAAGTATAGCTCCTGTCAATACAGAGAATTAAATAATTATTTTTTTTAGAAAAAATGGGTCGAAATTCTCATTCTACTAAAGAAGAAGCTCGATTGGTTCTTAGTCTGAGAAAAGAAGGCAAATCTTTACGAGCCATCGCCAAATTAATGAACAGGTCTCATAATTTTGTTAAAAATGCATTAGAAAGAAAACCAAGACAGGAAACGCGTGGAAGGCCACAAAAAACAACAGAAACCCTTGACCACTACATAGTAACTTTGAGCAAAAAGGACCCATTTAAGTCATCGAAGGCTATTGCAGCCGAAATTGAGAATTCAGTTAGGCTCCAACTATCCGAAGACGACTATAAGATGCCAACCTACCAGGAAGAATTGCCAGAAAAGTCCCACTCATGCGCAAAAAAAATATCACCATGAGGCAAACTTTTGCAAGGGACCACAAAGACTGGGTAGGATGCACCGGGGAGAAAAAATGGAGAAACATATTATGAAGCGATGAAACCAAGATTAATTTGTTTGGGAATGACTGTGAAAGGAATTTTCTACGCCCTAATGGAAAGGAATTCCATCCACGGTTTCCAAAAAAAAACAGTCAAACATGGATGTGGCAATATAATGGTATGGGGTTGCTTCTCCTGGTACGGCGTAGGTCCAATTTATCAGACTACGAACTAAATGAATGCTGAAGAGTACAAATCCATATTGGAAACAGTTATGGTACCGTATGCTGAGGAAAATATGCCATTACTTTGGGTATTTCAGCAAGAAAATGATAATAAACACACATCACGGCTGTTATCTAAATTTTTTGAGGACCAAAAAGTTGACGTTCTGAAGTGGCCAAGCCAATCCCCCGACCTTAACCCCATTGAAAACTTGTGGAAAGACTTAAAAAAGAAATTGGCAAAGCATTCATTTTCAAATAAACAAAAATTATGGGAAGGTGTCCAAAAACTGTGGTATGAGACACCAGTAGAGACCTGCCAGGCTCTTATTAAAAGTATGCCAAAAAGAATAGCAGTAGTGGCCAAAAATAGAGGTGGATACACTGGATACTAAGTTAGGAAATACCAATTTACCTAAAAAAAAGAACACAAAATGGAAATTAACATTTTTTTTTCTTACCAACACAGGAAGTGTACCTATTATTATGATCACACTGAAAACGTATCTGAAACACAAAATGATCTCTTTTATGTTATATTATTATTCTATGTTACAATTAAGTTTTTATACTCTGTACCGAAGGTACATAGAGTATATTAAGTTTGTGCAAAAGTATGCAACAGGGAGAAGGAATCGTTTCCGACCCTATAAAGTATATATATTCTTGATCAGCATCAACAGCCGAGTCGATATAGCCATGTCCGTCTGTCTGTCTGTCCGTCTGTCTGTCCGTATGAACGAAGAGATCTCAGAGATGGTAAGAGATAGAGGTTTGACATGTATGGGACATTTATTTCTTATACTTGCAGGCAGATCGAGTTTATTTTCAATTTTTGCCACGCCCTCTCCCGCCCCCGCAATTTGGAAAAATTGCTACTATCTCCTACAGTTTTGGAGATAGATCGTTCGTTCCCTCTAGAGATACCTTGTAAACAAAATTATTTATCGATTTGCTGAAGGAATGATAAAGATCGGATGAACGATACTCAAGTTATGAGCAAAAAACGGCCAGTTAACACCTCCCACCCCCCCACCAACAACCACAGCAACATACCCTAACCGTTCAACACAGGCAATCTTAGTGCAAGAGAGAAAGAGAGAGAGAGAGAAACTTAGAGAGCGCACCGCGTTGTGCGCAGAGTGTTAACTGGCCGTTTGACTCCTGAGCAAATGCGAGTGTAAGGGTACAGAGTATGTTATAGCCGGGCTTGACCGACTTTCTTTCTTGTTTTTATTAAAAACAAATAGTTTAAGAACCAATGAGTACAAATTTTAAGTTTGAAACAATGAATAAAACTGTTTTCTGTTACCTTAAAGTCAGAGTTGATGTGTGTACCTATTAATATGATCAGGTGTGTATGTCCATCATGAAAAGAGTTCAAATAACGAGTTCCAGAGAAGGTAATATTTGGGTCAAAAAAAAACCACTATGTAAGCAACTTTCAATTGTAATTGTGCAAATAGATATACACTTAACACGTTGGGACCTTTTTCGGCGGACCTAAATGATGCTTGCATACTAAAAAAATCCAGTAATAAATGAAGACAGCAACGATGATTGAGTGAAAGAATAATATACATATAAATAGTAACAATAATTTTTAAATAAAATAAATACATAGATTATTGTTTTAATTAATTTTAGCCACTTTCCACAACTTTTAAAATTTTGAAAAAAAAATTACAAAAATTGTATCTAGGAACGTCAATTGAGCATGTGGAAAACGAAAGTGGAACCTCAACTAGAAGTCTTAAATAAATGGTGTTAAAAATTTCGCGGAATGTTGCAGGTAACGCATTGCATTTTAAAAATCTAAAAAATTATTCTAGGGTAGAGTATACATGCCAGCTTTGAGCAAAAAAAAAATTGAAGTTCTTTAATGGATAGATGGCCCGAAAAAGTCTTTTGATTGAAATGATAAAAACCGCTGTTAACAATTCAAGGTTGGTACTAGAAGTATAAAAAATCGCTTAATGACTTTTGGTTGATGTACTTCAAAATGATCTTAGGTCGTATGGAAAATTTGCAAAAATTTGCAATATTTTAGACCGTTTAACTTACACCATTTATTGGCCAACGCCTGCGCTTTAATAAATACTCAATTGAAACTTTGGGTAATTTCGCGGTTTTTGGACATAAGCTCATATGAAAAATTGCAAACTTTTGCGATTTTTTGACCGTTCGGTCTACAACTTCTATTTACCCGCCTATAATCGCCATCTTTCAAAACTTAATGATAATCCAAGCTCAAAAAAGAATTTTTTCAAATTTCGCGATGACTGCGATGCCAACGCCTGCATTGTCTTCTAAACATCAAGAGCTTTCATAAATGCTCTTATAATTATTTCGCAAAATTCGCTTTTTTTTTTAGAACGTTAAAATAAAAGCTATATGCTCCAGGTTATCAACTATCTGTGTGTCAGTTTTCATCCGAATCCGATGAGCCCTTTCTGCGTGGTTGGGTAACAAACATACAAACTTTCACATATATAATATAAGTAAGATGATGATTAGGGACCGACTTCACATCTTCTACTATAGATATCTGAAATGTGTTAGACAAACTAACAATATGCTCTAGTATATGCTAGTTTATGTGGCAGATAGTGCTATGTAGATGATGTGAAATCGGCCCTAAGTATTTAAATATGAATATAGTACTCCGATAGCTCAGCTGGCTTATTTTGGGTAAAGTCTAGAAGAATAATATGGAATTCAAAAAAATTTTAAGTCTCTAGTCATTTAGCACTTGCGTATAGCAATCATCATTTGTTTCAACATTTCGGATCAACATAAGTTCTTCGGGTCCTCTAGTTTCTCTTTCAATTGGCTTTTGATTGGCCTAATTGTTGGTTACCATTGAAGTCGTTGACATGGCATCACATCACTTCAGTTGCAGTTCGGTTGAATGCTCCAATGGCTGACCTCTCTATGGTCCAATACTCAACCAACTGGTTATTCATTAAACTTTAACCGTTTGTTGACGTGAAACCTTCTTGTCTTTTATGTGCAATAATTTGCTTTAATTAGACCCTACGACCACAATTAAGTCTGATCAAGAGATCCGCTTTATAATTAACCACAAGCCAAATAATTGCATAACCTTAAAGACAATCCACTTTTAATTTCAATTCCAAGTCAAGTCAACACCTACGAGGGTTGGTAAAACAAATTTGATTTGTTACAAATTATGATTAAATATCACATGGCAAATGCACTAGCTGGCTGCAACTGGCCACGCCCCCCTGCAATGCAGTCAACAGACAGCCTTCAGCTTAAGTTAAGTGAATTCTTTGGCTTTGGGAACTGGTTCTACATAGAACAAAAGTGATCTTGGGCTGCCAGCACTCTTTTGGTATCTCTTAAGTGGAAGAAAATTAAAGCAAAGATCGACTTTTTTATTAGAAAGTTGTTTTTAGTTCCGTCAGCAAAGTGCCGGCGTCCTTGAGCACAACCATGTCATTGAGGCCTTTGGCCCCAAATGAAATCAAATCAAGAGTTTGGGCGAAAACCCAACATAGTATAGGTGTGTTTACAAAACATTTGTTTTTAACGAGGTTGAACCGGTTTAAGGATCTTCAAACAAACAAAAAAAGTGGAAAATGCTAAATAGCCCTAAATTCTTAATTGATTCAATCCATCACAAAACGAGGCGGCTGGCTTTTTGTTTTTACGAGCCAATTAAGCTTAGAACTTCGAGCTGCAGTTTGTTTGCTGGCTTTTGAAAGTTGATATTTGGATAAGGAAAACCCCGCGCGCAGTTCGTTCACTTCAAGTGTCTTCTGTTTTACAAAACAAAAATAAAAATGTGATTAAAATTTACGACAACACTTAAAGACATTTTGGGGAATGGGCATCATGTTGATTTGAAGAGGCAAACTACCGACGACCTTGCACGTGTCAGCTGTTAAATCTGTGCAATCGATTATCATGCAGAGCAGGAGATCGTAGCAGGCTTGACATTCGACTCAGCGCAGCGAGTGACTGGCACATCCTTCCGTTCGAATGGAAAAGCAGTTCGTATTATGGGTCATGTCAGCTTAAGTGACTTGCAATTAATTTAAGGTACTATTCCATGACTGATACTCGAAAATGTACATGTTACAAGCAAACCGAAACGAGTTTATGCTTCCTGTAGCTCAATTTGTTGTGTGAGTGAATAGCTCGTCTGGGGCTATCATAATTTTAAACTTATTTTGAATTGTTTCACCATTAAAACCGTAATTTAAGTTTTCCAATCAATTGGGGAGAAAAAAAACATTGGAAACTACAAATAAAAGTGACAGTTTAAATATAGATGTCGCTAAACTAAGAAAAAGTCAATCTAAAATCAAGATTATAGTCTCGAAACCAAGAGAAAAGGCGTCTGAAGTTGACAGAGACGAGATAATCTCAATCAAGATAATATTCTAAATTTCAATTTAAATAAAACACAATCATGGATTAACTGAACACACGGCATGGCATCTTAACTCGCAGTATTGGATGCAGTATAAGATGTCAGCTGGCAGAAATCTCGACCGTGGAAATGATTTGACTGTGCCTTGGAACCATGATGTCGTGGGTTCTAATTCCAGTAAAACTAAAATTGTTTATTTTTTATTTTTTGTGTTTTCGTTTTTGGGTTTAACAAAATAAATCTATATATATCGTACAATTTTTCAACTGAAACTTTACAGAAAACTGTAGGTGGGATGATAAGTTGCAAGAAAATAAGTCTGTTTTTGAGATTTCATTGTTTTTATAAGATTGCAAGATTCCCGAAAAAGAGTTTTTCAATCTAGATTTTATTGCTCAGTGTAAGCACTCTGATAAAGCGACTTAACGGTAACCTTGTGCATTTGTCGATCACTTGTCTTATTTTCTGAACATCGAACCCAGTCTTAACCAAACAATTTGAAAGATTCTAAATAAAATTCTTAACTAGGTAAAAACTCAAGACAAAATTGGAGATGATTTACTATTCGAAACCGGCACGAAATTTTGATTTGTGTTTTATTTCCAGTTATAATTAGATCTATGGATACAAAATGTCTATTCAACGGGATGAACACAAACAAACCAGGCGCATCTTGAAGAATGCCATATGGGTTTTGTCAAACTATGGAAAACCATCAAAAGCTTAAGTGGGTTCCATGGCGTGTCACAGAGTAAGGTGAAAAAATGTGCCAAAGGCATGCAAAGCTGCTACAGGACATGGAGAATACAGCGCTTCCGAACACCTTAAAGCGCTGGCTGGCGAATTACAACAGGCCGGCAAGCGTACGTAGAATTTCGAGGCAAAAAGTCAACTTACAGGAAATTAAAACAAGGAGTCTCGCAAGGAGGTGTCCTATTACCACTCCCATTTAATTTATACATCTCCACGATCCCGCCTTCCCCCTCTGATCTCAAGCTGATAAGCTATGCTGATGACTGCACCATCCTAGGATCGGATAGGGACCATCACAAGGTAGTTGCGAGTCTTAACTCTTACCTCTCGACAGTAACATCATTCTTTTCAGCACGAAAACTCACCATCTTACCACGTCCACCATTTTCACCACCTGGACAAAGATACTGAACACCCAGATCGATGTCACCTTGAAAGGAGTAGAAATTCCCACGAATAAAAACCCAAAGATATTGGGGGTGACGTTCGACAATCTCTACTTCTTAGCCAAACACGCAGAGAACACGGCACGTAAGGTGAGAGAGAGGAATCGGGCACTAAAGGCCATCTCTGAAAGCTCATGAGGGAAAGAAAAGGACTTCCTGCTTATAACCTATAAAGAGATAGGAAGAACTCCTACTGATTATGCCACCAGCCATTAGTGAGACGCAATGGAGAAACCTGCAACGTGCTCAAAACGCTGCTCTCAGAACGATCACTGGATGTCACAAAGACCGTGGACCACCTCCACGAGGAAGTTCAAATACTGGGAGTAAAAGCCCACTGCAGCATGCTGGACAAGCAAGTCCCCTTCACTCTTTTATATTTATGCTCGAGATTTGACAACTAGCAAACAATGCCAACAACCTGATATCCACCGAAGCTCTGAACGTGAAGGAAGAAATCCACAGGCAGACAGTCGACAAGAACATCATTGTGCTTGGTGGTCGCCCACCACCAATCTGCGAAACAGAGAAACTGCTGCCCCAGACCATGCATCTAAAATAGCTACCACGCCAGAATAAACCCTGAGGTAGTAGACGAGTGCCCTGACTGTATAGGAAGCCCGCACTGCGGGCCCAGCTTGATACTCGTCACCTGTTCGACTGTCCTTCTTCGTGTTGTAGTCTGTTCCAGCAGCGAACAGCACCGTGTCAAATGCTTTACTATGTCCAAGAGGGTCAGAAATGTTATACTGCCATTGTCAATCTGGGAGCGAATATCTTCCGTAATGTTTATTATAGCCGTCGTACAGCTTCTACCTTTCCTAAACCTTGACTGATTGTCATTAAGAAGTTGTTCAGAGATCATAAATAGATTTATTTGTTTTGCCATTAGATTTTCGAGGATTTTTGATAAGAAAGGCAATATCGAAATTGGTCTATACTCATTGGAAGATTTTGGTATAGCAATAATCTTGGCAGCTTTCAATTTATCAGGAAATGTGGATGTTGTAAGGGCAGTGTTTAAAGTGTACATTGTTGTGCTTTACATTAGGTACGTGAGATTTAGCAAATATACTATTAAGTTCATTAGTGTTAACGTCTATTTCATGATGGGATTTTGTCTTGCCAACTCCAAGATCTATTAAATCTTGATCTGTATTTTTAAACTTATCACAATAATAATATTTTTTAGAAGAGTTAAAAAGGGCCGTTAGTGTTTTCTTAATGTTTTAAAGTCTTTATAGGGCTGTTGTGTCTTAAAGCGCTTCCATTTAGCATATGCTTTGTCACGAAGTCCAATATGTGTTTTAATACTATTGTTAAATTCGACATCCTCTCTATATCCTATATAATCCCACTCTCTATATCAGGGCCTCGCAGAGCCTCGCATTCGTTTTTGTTTTACGCAAAGGAATAGCTGGCGCGGATAAAGGCCACGCGTGCCATAAGACTCTATAGAACAATAATTCATACGCTTTCCCTGCAAACATTTTGGCGTGTTTCTTATCTCCCTCGCTTTCTTTTTCATCCGGTAAATTGGCGATATATCCCTACAAAATCGCCTTGAAGACTTGGATGTGATTCTCGTCGCAAATTTCAATTGCACTTTTTATTTTCGCTGAGTAACGAATTCGTTCTTGTGAATTACAAGCAAGCAGAAATTGGTGTATGTTTTCAATACAAGTACATCTTATTCAATACAAATAACACATTAGATGCGTTCCTTAGACGCGCGGCGTGGCGCAGCCGTCTAAGGCGTCGTTTCAAAAGTGTTTCGGTCTAAGGGCCCCGAGAACGAATC
Source organism: Lordiphosa magnipectinata (assembly GCA_037044535.1). Taxonomy (NCBI): domain Eukaryota; kingdom Metazoa; phylum Arthropoda; class Insecta; order Diptera; family Drosophilidae; genus Lordiphosa; species Lordiphosa magnipectinata. The sequence goes on from JBAMBO010001840.1 coordinate 154,516, forward strand.
TACCCGCAGAGTAAGTAAAATTTTTTAGTATACAAAATAAAAGTTTGTTTAATTTGTTGTTTTTTCGAATAATAAAATATTCGGAATAGTAAAAAATAAAAAATCTTATACTCTTACATAAGAGACTCATTCATATCTTCAGGAAGAAAGGATTTCGTATCTCCAGAATATACTTATTCTTACGTCCAGGAACAATCGCTTTTTTATCTCCTAGAAGACACTTTTTCTTATCCCCAGAATGAAACGCTTTCTTATCCCTGAGAAGAAACTTTTCATATCTCTCAGAATAAACGCTGTCTTTCTTCCCAGCAGTGTCGCAGAGTGGCACACTTCTTCCCGAAGGAAGATGAGAATGCGATTGATATGCGATATCGCTAGAGTAAAGCGATACATACTGGAAGAATCGCATTCTTATCTTCTGCGATAAAAATGTTTGCTGGGAATTTCCTCCTGACTTTCTTTCCGAGCGAAGGATTTAGGAAGGAGTAACAATAACTTTAAATGTCTTCTCTCTTCTCGTTCTCTCTGAGCCAAGGCTTTGTTGTTGGCTACCTGCGCATCAGCCAGCAGTAGCACACTCACACACACAAGCAAAAATCGGGTTTCTCTTTCTATTTCTTGTGGTTGTTTTTGCTTGAGACATATTTTCTTCATTTGTATTGGTGGTCCACGCGGCCGTTAACTCATTCACGCACCCCTGCTCTATATCATCCCATTTCATATTTACTATCTACCTCAAACATTCGTTCTTTCTCTCATATCCCTACGTACCACCCGAACAAATCGAAAGCCGCAACGACAACACAAAACAATCTCTTTAAAAACGCTAAGTATTTAACTAGTTAAGAACAGGAGAGAGGACAATTGCTTGCGTTTGGTCAAATTTTCATATTTAAACTTCCTTCGCTTTAATCTGAATGTTAAAGCTGGCGATTTTCGTAATCAAACACATTAATTTAATTAAGCAAAGCGTTTTTACCAAAAGTAAGCCAAACTAATAATTAAAATGAAACGTTAAATTCATAATTGGAGCACTCTGATAACTCGCATAAATCACCAGAAAATATAAAAATCCCACACACAGTTTCATTTTACGATTTCGATCTTGTTGGAAGAGATTTCATTGCACCGACCAAATGCGATTGCCAAATTTATGCAACAAATTGCGACAACCAACGACAGCCAATTAAAACAATATTTTTGCGCAGGGGATGTGCGCAGGGGACGAACGCATATTTGTTGAAATTAATTAATGGCCACATAATGGATGGCAAATGAAAAACTGAAAATGTATTTGATTTTCGCAATTTTCGTCGTCTGAGAAAAGACGTTCCACATTTTGCCAAGCGCAACTTTTGCTCTAATGGAGTTTATTTTTGTTTTTCGTTTTTGTACTTTGGAGGTCAGCGCCAACTTGTCCATCCAAAAATTGAAACGAAATGCGTCTGCATTGTTGTTGTTGTTGTTGTCGTCGGTTGATTTCGAAATAAAGTTAGTTTAGCCAAAAAAAATGCATGTCTGCCAAAAAGTTTGCACCAGTTTTCAACTAGAAACCAAAAACCGAAACTTAAATTGCAAACGTAATCAAAGAAAATGAATAGTTGCTGCCGCTGTCGCTGCTGCTGCTAGTGAAGTGAAGCGAACGAGTGCAGCAGCAGCAGCAAGTCTGTGGCAATCTGGAAATCCCTATTGCCCGCCTCCTCCCCCTCATGTGAGTGTGTGTGTATGTGTCGTCTTTGTCTATGAATTCTTCTTGTTGATGGTTCATTTGGCCAGCAAAACGGCTTCTGCTTGAATTGATTGTTTGTTGCAGTTGTAACCATTGGCATGACATAACAGCATTTGTGTTGCAGTTTGCTTAAATGCTAAGATTGATGACCTCTCAATGGCTTAATATTAACGAGTAATTTAATAAATTGATAACAATAATTGTAATTACCACATATGTGTAACTAAAATAAGCTAATTTAAAACTGTCACATTTCAGTTTGAGTTAGATCAGTCTTAATCAGAGATTAAAACCGAAACGAAAATCGCTTAGGGTTACGGTTACTGTTTTTTAGAGCAGGGAAAACATCGATGTTTCCGATTTTTGACAAATATCGATGTTTCCGATTTTTGACAAACATCGATGACTTCGATGGTTTAAAAAAAACATCGATTTAAAACCTCGATGTTTCTGATAGTAATACTACATATAAGTTGAAAATAATATTTGTATATTTTTTTAAGCATTAGCTATTGCGCTTGACATGCGATTGCACTTGGTCAAAATACCTTTAAGACATGACCATTTTAAAGCATCCTTTACGAGTAAGTTAAGCGAGTGGGAAAAGCATGGTAAGTGATCAAGCTTTAGTAACTCACATGCTTTCTTCAGAGTTGCGTCATTATCAGTTACAACTGTTACAAATTTCTCGTGTCAATATACTTAGCAGAGTTTCTGATATGTTGTTTGCCGTACTTGTGAACGTTAAATGTTTCTGCGTAGACAGAACTACCGACTGTAGCTCAAAATTGATATTCATGACTTATGGCAAGTAACTGTAATATACCCTTCTGTGGCCCTGGACGTCCAACATTCTGTGGTTAGCCGACATAACCTAAATTATTTAAAATTGTCATTATGTGGGCTTATTTGTCCATATTTTCGAACCAGCAATTGGGCAAGTCCAACATCACCACAAGCTCTTTTATTTATTTATATTTATTTGAAAACATTTATATTATAAATTACAAATTTAAATAAGTTCCCTTACAATTTCCCCGCTTCCTCTGCCGACGCTTTTAGAGATGGTAGAAAAGCAAAAACATCGATGTCGAAAAAAAACATCGATGTTTGCCACTTCCAAACATCGATACATCGCTAAAAACATCGATATTTTGCCCTGCTCTACTGTTTTCCCCGATCGCTTTTTTCCGGTTGAGGTTATATTAAGGTTGTGTGATATGGGTTACGGTTATTAACCTTATTCTGTATCAGGGTTTGGTTACGGTTATTGGTATATATACAATATCTGCTCAACAACAAACAAACGGAAAATATGTTCAATTTCGTTTAGCTAATGGGCTATTTCCACTGAGCAACATCTAACATCTTGAAGCAAAATGTTGCTTTACAAGCGTCTCTCATGAAATAAAGTAATGGCACAGAATCTTGTCATGAATTATAATATATGTTTATTTTATATATTAAGTCGACAAGAAAAAGACTTGAAAACGCCTTGCATGGACGCTAGCATGATGACATGCCAAAAAATTAAGAAAGTTAGAGATTATGAAGAGGTGCTCACCCCATTCCGGACATGATGCAAATCTTTCCACCTTCTACCCACGGAGGCCCCAATTGGCATTGGCCGTGTTCATCAGCATACAGCAAACATCAAAAATCATACATCAAGTATCATCAATAAAGAAAAGTTGATTGGCTTATGCTGAACGGCTTAGGTAAGTTTAGTTTAGTTTATTTGCTCTTCCTAATGCTACGAGAATCTCTTATAATTTGGTGCATTAGTCACATGGGGTCAATTAAGTAAATAATACAAGCTAAAACCCATGCTTTGATGGATTTTTTATTAAAAAATAGTATGCGCGAAAGTTATCGTTTTCATTTTAAATGACAACTTGAATTTTTCTGATTTGTTCATCCATCACAATCACAAATACCAGCAATCATGATTGCACGTCACATTCGTTCACCACAACAATCGAATTAGATCCATCGATTTCGTGTCATCGATTTGTGCTGGTGAACACGGCCAATAATTCAGAAATTTCGAGCAGGAAATGCATCGGTAACACCAATGCCCATATTTGAAAACGCTCAATATCTGATGCTGATTAATTAAGCAAGAAAGATACTGGAGCATTAGAATTCGCAAAATATTTCCCAAAACATCTAAATAATCTTCCTTTGGGAAAAGGACCAAGAATAACTGCCTCTCAATCACCACAATTAAATTTTTAAACTTGATATTGTTGAGCAAATGTTAAATAAATTTCATGACAATTAATTTTTCTCAATATATTTTTGTATATGTTTTGATACAACACATTTTTATGAGCATTGACTGGCAGATGTAAGATGTTACATGTGGCCAGTGTAAATATATAATATATTTCACATCAACTTCAAATTCCTGTGTGCTCAGTGTGCAGAGACTATAAGCATAAATACGACAAAGTGCGACAGGCTCTGGCGGAAAAGCCACAACAACTGGCCGTGGGCTATGCACATGTGATAGGTAATTAAAAATTACCGTTTATAAATTAAATACAAAGTTCATGTTTGCATGCCAAGAAAAACCCACAACACCCAGTCAGCAATCATCTATACTTTGATTTAAAAACAAATCTGACCATGTTCTTCATGTTTGTATGTAGTTACTGCACTTTCGTTAATATCTTTTTCACATTGCTCATCAAGTATTTCTACATATAAAAAAGCAATTCCCGGAAAACGCTTGTTTTTTCTCGAGGCATCGCGCAATTAAAAAATGTTTGGGTAGCAAACTTATCAAGAATCAAAATGCGAATAAAAAAGCAAGGTAAAGATTTTTTGTATGTAAAAAGTTCATTGTACATTAGGCATATGGCTAAATATTAGAATCAAATTTACATAATTCTACATTACGGCGGATACCAATCGAATAATAAAGATACAAGTCTTATGTCATTTGCGCAAAATAAAACGTTCCGCATTATTCAAGTCAAAGTCAGAAATATAGGATTTATGGAATATGGAATATTTTAATTGTTTTATCACATTTAAGCTCGAATGGATTAAAAAACATCAACAAATAACATTAGTTTTAAGTGACAACAATTAACATTTGACTACAAAAGTTCTACTCATAACAAAAAATAAAAGTCAATTCATAACGAAAAACTTTTGTATGGATACCGGGTTAAAAAACTGTAGTAGATCCTTTTTATGTATGGACGAAAGCTGTAAAATGTAATATTGGCTCAAACAGCACCTCCAAAGGAGGGCCAGGGCCAAGCTTCTCTCAATCTCTTGGCGTGAGAAAGGGACATACAGTTTAACGCCGAATCCGAACGGCAATATTTAGAGAATTTTTGATTTTTCATGGCTTGTTACTTCACAGCTTGCGCCAGTAGCTGGTGAAGTTGACCGGGTGTGTAAAAGCTTTTTTCTAAAGAAAGAAAATACTTTTTCTATTAGATGGATCGAACCCACAACTTCCCGCACCAGCAGCCACACATACTACTGGTACGCAACACTCGGTTGCCAAGTTGCATATCGTTAAAATAAGTGGGGTCGCGGAACCATTTGACCCACCTGGGATTAGTATTTTTGACGTTATTCCTTCCTAGATTTACAACTTTGCATACAACTTTATGCATATTAATTATTCTATTGGTATCCCCGTCGACGTGGTACACGTCGTTTAGTACCATATAAATTTGTTTCTCAGATTTAGTCATATGCCTATTGTACATACATACATCAAACAAATTTACGTCTAACGAAATTTTTACAATCGATATATTGACTTAAGCTGCCTTTACATTTGTCATACACTCTCATGTCATAGACTCTCTGACAATAGTGTAATAGCAAAGCAATTAACTCTAAATATTTGGAAAATTTACGCTTTTTTGATAAGAGTTTCTCTTTAGAGAATTTTGACAACCGACTATTTAGAGACATATGATAAGTGTAAAGGCAGCTTAATTGATGAAAAACCGAAATTAACCCATATACATTTTTTCTGTTTCGGTACTGATAACCGGTTATGTTAATAAATTTTTTATGTAATGGTAACAAATTTTAAACTGTTTAACAGGTTTAATCTCTGGTCTTAATGCTTTAACTTTTCCCAAATTATTCATTTTGGTTCCGAAAATAATCAATTTGACTTTTCAAAGTTTGAATTTTCGTACATATTTTCTCTAAATAAAGGCCCGTCCATTCACTTATGGACCACTTTGTGATCTGAGGTATATCCAAGTGCCAAGTGTCAAAAAACTTGCTCCAATCATTAAAATCCAAAACCTACACTCGTCTACACCCAAGCCGCTCCATTAACTCTTCTTTCCTGCTCGAAATGCATATGTCCAAATTGCCAACAATTAAATTGCAGCTCCAGCAAAAACAACCGCAACGTTTTAAATTTCGATGGTGCAATTTTCTCTTATAAATCCAAAATATGAATTATGGCCTCAAATTACTATTTTTTGTTTCTCCTTTAGGAGGCGAATCCTTTCACCTGCATCAACAAAAAAAAAAAAAAAAAAAGCCAAAAACAAAAGACTCAAGCAACAAACTCGAATTTTATTTCCTTATTGAAATGGAGGAATGAGGCACTGGCGCTCCCACCAATGTGTTCTGTTTATCTGTTGATGATGATCTACTCCCTGCTGTGTTAATGGCCGTTTAACTATGTCAGTTAACCCCATGAAAGGCAACGCCTATTTTAGGGCATGGTCGCCAAAACACAAAACACCAAACAATCCCCCACAATTGTAAGCGCTGCCTGCAGCTTCCCAAAAGTGGCCAACCTGACGGAGTCCAGTTAAGTTGATGGAGCCAGCTGCTGCTGCTGCTTTGAAAAAACAGTTGCATAATTTTTCGCTAGCAAAGTTTTCTTCGTTGCATTTTTGGGGCATGTCTTTTGCAGGTTTGGAAGTCACCCAGTTAGTGTGTCACTGGTGGCATTTTGCAGCAGTTTGTTACTGCTGTTGTTGTTGTTGTAGCTGTTGTGGCTTAATACAAGTAATTTGTGAGATGCATTGGATATCACTTTAGTACATTTGGCCATTAATTTTTGTGATTTGTTAAATGTCACCTTTCTTCTGACACACATTCGCTAATAAATATTCTCCTTAAATTGACAAAACATTCAACTTTAAGACTCACCAGATTTGCATTAATTTTAATTCACAAATTCCGGCGCGTGTTGTGGACTTTTAATTTTATGCTAAATAAATGATCTATAAATATGTTTTGTTGTTGCATTGTCAACACTTCTGTGGGAGGCCTACAATTGTTATTGTCATGTGAATTTTGGCTTGGCACATAAAAACATAAATTTAAATTAATCTCACACTCTCACACTTTACACAACTTGCACAAGAGAAAAACAAAAACAAAAGTTGAGCAAACGTGGAAAAACGACATGATTCCCAGGCTAGTTCTTTTTGTTTTCTTTTTGTGATCTTATTGTTTGCTGTTGTTGTTATTTTTGCACTAATTGCTGCTGAGTTGAACAATAGCCAGTGCAAAAAATGATTTATTTATTAATATGATTGCCAAACACAAGTTGAGTTTAAACAAGGCAAAAAAAAAAAACCAACAGAATTGACAACTTCAAATGAGTTTCTAGATATGGCAAATAGCAATAAAATTAACAGAACGAGTCACCAAAATCATACGTAGATATTTCAGGGGTAGTTCTTGTCTGTTTTATCTAAATCGGAATGCTTCCACGAATGCCGCTAATGCTTCTTATCTAAACAAAACTTTTTTGAACGTAACGAAAATCATGTTCTATTTATTATACATCATGTCAAATTTAGCATATTAGTTTCAGCATTCACTTATTTAAATGCGACACAAACATTAAAAATTTGATAATTTTTCCACGAATCTCTCGCAGAATTTTTTCTCGTACCGTCACTCTGTCTATTTTTTACATTGTCTTAAATATTTCATCTTTACAGAAAAATAAAATTAACTCATAATAATTGTGGTGGGATGAGCTATTGCGATTTTCAACGTGGATTACCAAGACAGGAGAGCGTAAAATAACTAACTTCGATGAAGAAAGATGCTCGACCATTGTAAATACTCATAAAAAGAATTCAAACATAACCGTCCTTCGCTCCAGGTACAGATATCAATCTAGTCAAGGTCGTACAAAGTTTTTGTGCCACAATCAATCTAAGATTTGCAGAATTTGTTAATGCAAGATCGACATGTGTCATACCGTAAAAACAGCAATCGGCTCTATCAATTGACTTTTTAGCACTTGAAATAGGCAGTCCTCCTTCTAAATACACCAGAAGAGGTTGATGATGCCCTTAAAATACTTGTTTTAGAGGCGCCACCTTCTGAATGGAAAAACCATATACAGAGTGCAGATTGTGCTTAAAAAAAGCCATTCTTCTGGATGAAATGAAATTAACTGACCTATATTACCACAAAATGTTGGTACCAACGACACCAGCAACAAAATTTGAAAGGCACTTGTGGTGGAAAAAAAAGCCCTCGCTGGGCTTGGCCTGATTGGCTAAGGTTTTTTTGTAAAAGACTCTTGAAGTTTTCGAATTTTGTTAGCTTTTATCTTGAAAACCTCCACCAATTCAGTATAGTAGTTATTCCGAGAATGTAGATACGAAAAAAATCAAAAAATTTTCTGAACACAATTTTATTGATTATTCTTTTATATATTTTTGACCAAGAAATTATTGAATTTAAGAAAAAAAAATCTCGATAAATTTACTATTTTTGTCAGTTTGTATTTACCATATTCTGCATTACATTCTGTGTTTTTTATCGATTTAAGCTTTATAATAAGACAAAGCAAAATACAAATATTAAACAATTTGGCCTACCACAATACACAAAAAGATTTTAATGTTTGATAGCTTCAATTGGCTTTCATTGACATTCTAAAACTTTTTCCACATAGTTCACCGTCTGAGTCATTTTTATCATCTGAGCTTTCATCATCATCATCGTTATTGCAGTTGTTGTCTTTATCGTAACAAAACGAAATTTTCTGACTCCACCAACATAAAGGAATGAAGATAGATATCAACGTGGATATATATTCTTGATCAGCAACATTTAAGAAGTCCACTTTGCCATGTTTGTCTGTCCGTCTGTCTTTCACTTTACTTTTTTTTTTCATCAATGTGCTCGATGTTAAGGGGAATTAATGCTTCGCTCCTAGTTATATTTAAATTATATTTTGTATTTGTTTTTATTTAGTAGAGTTGACAAAATTGGCTGTCAACATATTAAAAAAATAAATTGTTAGTCCTAATCCAGCCACCGTCCGATTCAGGAGAACATTGTTAAAATAAGCTCTGACTTACATCAAGTGGGCGTAGGTAAAGAATTACAATTGGTGGGAACATAAGTATGACAAAATGTTAGATACACTACCAATTTCGAGCACTCAAAAGTAAACAAATGGTATAAATCGTTACATAACTTGCATATGATTCGAAATTAGATCTACTTATATGTAAGGGAGGGATCGAAAAATTAATTTGGCTCAAAATAAAACAAGAGTCAATCTGGCCATTTATTAGTTTAGGAAGACACATAACTCCGTGACAGATTCTACGATCTTGCAGACCCGGTAGGCTTAATAGACGGAGTATATCCACATACGAACAAGAATTAGCTGTTGTTAATATTGATACCACGCAATAATAGTATAACAAGAACATAAATTTACTAACAATTTTCGCAAAAAATCACCACTAAATGTTGATATATTTTTACATTTACGTGATTTTAAACATGAAGACGTTATTTGTTTGAGCTGGTCCACAGAAGTATTTTGTAGGCCTGTTGAGAGCTCTCTGAAGAGAGTAAAGCAAAATTTCTAATAGCTTATGAGATATATGATCACAATTAAACTCTACTGTATCACCACACAGATTAGTATAAGTAGCAGCTTAGACGTGTAACTACAAAAGTTGACAATGGCGGAATCTGCTAGCCCGCCATTCCATACTTTGTTTGTTGAGTGCAGAAGGTCCAGGCTTCGATTCCCAGTCAAGCCCGATATAATTTTTCAGTTTTTTTCTAAAAGACTTGAATGAACCATGTCGGGCTTAGTAGCAGTTGGTCGTTGAAGTTCTTGTACAGCGATTTCTCTGTTCCCATGGAATATGGGCGGAACAGCAGCATGTCCAGCGCTTGTAAATAAAAGTGCCTCCCTTTCCGTCCAATTCAAAGAGAGATGATCCGTTCTGTATTCCGAAGCTCTAAAATGACGGGATCCGCTTATAGCCTTAAGTTTTGGCATTCTCAGAAAAGTGTTCTTGAAGTGAGAACATTGAGCTACAAATGAGAAAAACCGTTGCTGCACTTTTTTGGTAACGTTTGTGCTCATCTTGAATCCAATGTTCTGTTTTTTTCGTTTGTGTAGAAAATTATTAAGCATATTTTTTTAATGCATATACTTTTGGTACTAAAAAACACAATTTTCGTAAATGTAATAATTACCGCGTTGAACCTATCTAAAACATCTCTTATTATAACTTAAGCTCGAGCTCACGCCTGCAATTAATGTTAATTGAGTCATTACAACTTTCAGATGCGTGATGGAAAAGTGTTTGTGTATTGGATAGTTTAGATATGCACCTTATGTCACGACAAGAATGAGAGGATTATCAAGGATACATAAATTTACCAGTCTTATGATTAAGACACAACATTGTCATGATATGTAGATGGACTAAGGCTTAGATGCTCTGAGTGTATAAAGTCACGATTCTGTATTGACTTTGCTGCTTCAACTTGTTCAACTTGTGCAAGCCCATTAAATTTGTACAAGTGCTGGACTGGTAGTAGGCGTGATGGGGGCGTGATTCTAAGTTCTTCAGTCATTTTCCGCTAGCTCATCTCAAATGGTAATTGTGTGTGCTAATGGCGTTGGTGGACTTGTTAAATTGTCTTGGTCTACAATTTTCAAGGTCTAACAAAAAAGTTTTGCTTGTTTCTTAGAAAATGTCACACCCCGGGGACCAATTTCGTTGGTGCTTGGTCCATTGTTTAAGGTGTGGGATATAATTTTCCCAAAATAAAACAAAATACTACAACGAAAATTTAAGTGCGAAATATGCGTCAGAGGTCATTATTTGTTATTGTTAAGGGTGTTGAGGTCAACATTTTTGGTTTACTCTATTGTTGTGACCTTTTTGAAGAGCAATTATCAAAACAGAAAAAGGAGAATAAATGTCCAAACAGTTTTCTTTGCTAACTAAACGTGCAGGAAAAACTTAAATGTCGAAGGTTTTGCACGATTGTCTGGCCATTTCAATTGACAAATGCTAGTTGTACCTAACTCCAGCAACCTCGAGCACGAAATCGTTTATATACTCGTACTTACCTACCACAAGCTTAATAAAAAGAAGAAAAAAATTTTGCCACTTCTCGGCTACGTCAACTCGTAATTTGGGTCAAATTGTGTCGTTTGAGTGCTGGCTGTTGGTGTATTTTGATAAAACTTTAGATTTAAACCAAAAACTGACCCTGAGGCACATGGTACCAACTAAATGCGTTTTTTGTTTTACTCTTTTTACCTTCAAAGTAACGATAATTGTGATAAGTAGAGGAGACTAAAGCGGTGGAAGAATTTAATGATTTCTTTTTTCTCTTGAGTTATCATCAACAATTTTCAACCAACTCAAATCTACTGCCTTTTCAGTTTACACTTATGAAAAAAACTTAATTAAATTCGATCAGAAAAACTTAATCACCATTTTAACATTTTTGCACGAGGCATTTTGGTATTTGAAATCGATTGCAAAGTTCATCGAATGACAAATGCGAAGCATCTCAAAACTAGAGCAAAAGCGTTGAGAGATTGCTTGGGCACATTCAAAAAAAAAAAAGAAAAAACATCGATTAAATGGCAAATGACAAATGTTGAACATTGCCAATAAATCGAAGTTGTCTAAATTAAAGTGCACATTTTTTGTCGCTGGTTTTATGCAAGCCGAACGAGCTGGATTGTTAATTGCCAGTTGTGCAAAAATAATGTTTTAATCTTATTGGCAGGCCATAAAGCAACTCATTGTTTATAGAAGAAGAATGAAGTCCTCTACCAAAAAAAAAAAACCCACAAAAAGACATTAGCAAAAAAGTCTGAACAAATTTAAATAGCTTTTGGGTTTTAATTTATGACCCCGTCGCACGAAAGGTGTTTTATAGATTCAAATCATTTTTAATACCCCAAAGGAGGTTACTCTACGAAGCGGTGAATTAATTTTTGCCAATCGTATGCAATAATTAGAAGAACTAATTTTCATTAATTAACAAAACAGTTGGACGCAATTCAAAGTAAATTATGCCATCTTTCGTAAATGTGGCAACACTTATTATTAGATCAGAAGAACCCATTCTGTAAATCTTGCTTGATACTGCAGAACTAAATAAAATTGAACATCGAACTCTTCCATCAAAATTATGGGTCAAACCAAAAGGACCAATGTGACGTCACAGACTCACAATTTTGTATTTGTTAAGCTTTTTCTACAAGTGTGCTTCCGAAACCAAAACAAAAATGAATTAAAAATTTATCAACAATTTAATTAAATCAAGTTAGAACTAAAAACTTTAAATTCCCAACCTAAGACTTAACTGTCAAATGACCTCACAGACTCTCAAAGTTATTCGCATGCGAAATGGAGCAAGTGTTTGCACTACCTTGTATTCATTCTATCATGGCTTTTAATGTATAAACTTGTATGTTTTTTTAACCATTTCTATCGCTTTATATTCTTCCTATGCATGAACTGTTTAAAAGTCTTGGTGGATATGCATTTGCTTTCGCCTATCTAGAGATATCTCCCAATCGGTTATATAACCTGTGTGTTCAAATAATGGCCATAAACATTAATACATTTCAACAATAAATTAAACTAAAAATAAACAATGGGAATCTTAATCTTGTCTTTAGAACTGGTTCATTCGGACGTCACTTAGGAGGGGCATCAATTAAATAAATTATTCAGGCAGTGGGCGATAGAAGCGAACACCAAATGTCAAAATTTCAGCTTCTGATCAGATCTAAGGCAATTTGGGCAGCCACTTGAGTGCATATAGAGATAGAATCAAAGTAGTTTTAATCAGTAGATGTTGTTTAATATTAAAATGTTCGAATGATAATTGATAATTAATATTGGATTTCCTTCCAGCTAAGTTCTAGATAATCAAACTAACGAAAATACATTAGCAAACATCGAAAACAAAACTAGTTGACAAGTTCAAGTCTTTAGCTATTTAGCATTTTGTTTACGAAATGAAAGTGATCTAGAAAAACCATAAAAATCGTAAATTAAATAAAACTCGACTTATAAACTTGAACTTGGGCTTTTGTCTGCCTTCACTTTGCATATTTTATTGTTTGACTTTTAAGTCATCGGTTCTTCATTTAACCACAATGGCGACTCTTCGAACCGCCCAAAAAACAAAAAACCACAACAATATTAACAAAGACAAATGTGGTTCAAACTTTGATCTGATCTTCTCTGATGACTCTGATGCTCAGCGGCCTTCGCCTTCAGCATGCACATTACAATGCCCAATGCCTGAGCATTATTATGTATTAAACAATTTAATATAAAATATACTCATAAATCTAGCACTAATTTTTGTGGTCCAGTCTTTGTTCACACGTTCCATTTACATGGCCTTTGGCAAAGTATTTCCTATGCTGCATTCAAAATGTCAAATTACTCACACATAAACAACATGGACATAGACACAATACATTCAATCAATTGCACCTACTCCTACCCAAGGCTTGAGTTGTTGTATTTTTTGCCGAAAAAAAAAGTCGGAGATCAAAAGATCAGTCACGAATGAACACAGAATCGAGCTGGGCAGACTTGGCGGCAGCTAAGCATGAAAAAAAATTAACAACAAATTGTAAAAACTGCAACTGTGCAACTTGGAAATTGTTCAAAATGTGCGGCTAATGTGAATTCGACTTAAGACTAAGCAATAATTTTGGATTATTTGTGAATGATGAATTGCAGGCGGGGGGTGAATTGCAATGCGGGTAATAAATGGGTTAACAGATTAAAAGGAGAGGAATATGAAGAATAATAATGTCTTTGACAGACATTCGACTGGGGACTAAAACTAGAACAATTTTGTTTTTGCGGCAGATTCTTTTGGGTACGCCTTTGTCTGAGCAAAGCCCACACCATTTTCAATTTGCCGTATCAGCAGGTTGTGTGTGTATATCGAAACTATCGTGTACTGGTTATCGAGAACACACACATTACCGAATACTGCGTACTGAGTATGGAGTACTGAGTATCGAGCACTGAGCATTTAGTTCTGAGTATCGAGTAACGAGTATTGAGTATGGATTAACACATACTCACACAAGTAAATGCAGTAGTACAGTTTATACAGCACGTATCACATCAACTACTGGTGAATGTTAGATTTCTCTTCGTCAAGAGCTTCGCTCGTATCGGGCGTCTCAAGTCATTGGTGTCCCTATTTGAAGCTTTATGATTTTGACCTTATATGTGAGTTGTATTTTTAAGATTCGGGAATACATTTTAGTTTCACAAAGCGTGATTTGATTTTTCTATTGGAAAAATTAGACATTATCTTGCAACCTTTCGTCACTTTAACAATTTTTCAAGTTTTTTTTTTAAATGAAAAGTGAATACTTTAAAATTAGATATTTCAGGCATCAATAGAATTTTTATTGACACCGGACTGTATTATTATAGTGAAGAAATTAAAAGTAGTTTATGAGTTTAAGGTAGAATTAAGCGTTTGCCAATTTTTTTTTAGAACATTACAACAGACTCACGCACGTACGGTCAAAAATAGCTTATGCACGAAAAGGGAAAAAACTTTACTGTTCAAGTCTTTTACTACGTTTATACACACAAAATGTATCATGATTAATGCCCTTCAAAGTATGCAAACTTTATGTCCTTATAAAATGTTCTATTAGAACGCAAACATTGATAGCCAGTTATGGCATCGTCATACATAATCCACACTGTAAATTCATCCAGATTGTCGGACCATTAATAGGTTTAAAATATAATCTTCTGTTGAGCCAAATATGAAATAAATCTAATTCTGAATCATTCCTTATTAAAAGCATTGCATACTGTAAAGGGCATTTATAACAATAAATGTTGTGTGTATAAACGAAGTAACAAAAATGCACAAAAATACACAAATCGCTCAAAAAACGGCAAATTTTTAAAGCTAGAATATCGTCAAAAAATTTCAAGCAGGACCTGGTCAGTCTAAAAGTTACCTAGTAATATCTACCAAAGATATGGAAAAACCAAGTAAGAAAGTCTGTCAAACCCGACTATAATATTCACTGTATTTGCAGTACATATCATCTTGTGGGCTAGTTTAAACAAATATATCGATATCTTTAAAAATCACACATAAAAAAATGGGAACAACTAAAACATTTGGTGCAGAAAAGATTTTAGTAACAACCTGTATAAATTAATGGAAAATTTACAGTTCAAAGAAAAGGGATCGACTACAAAAAAATTAATCCACATATTTCCAGATCTTTGTTATTATATAGTAAAGTATTGTAATATGTATAGTAAATAATATTATTAGCTTTTTGGTAACTTAGCTTGGATTGTGTATAGTAAAATTTAAACTTATTACAGTTTGGATGTCAGCTTTGTGATTTAGTAATCGCTTATACCTACATATTAAAAATGTAGATATGTAAAATAAACATTTTTTCGAAGTTCACGAGCAAAATGGTTCTAAGAAACATAACTTGCTTGTGGTAGAATACTTATTGAAGCTACACAGGGGCAAACAAACCTGTGCAGAATATAAGTTGCCGTCAACTCCAAAACAGAAAAAAATATTCTTAAATTTTATGTGGACTTATGTTCTAAATGATGTTCAAATGAAGAAAGAATGTCAACTCGGTCGGAAAATTTTTTTCCCGAAGTGAGAACATTGTACTTCAAGCGAGAAAATCCTTTCTTACCCTGATTTTGTTGACGTTCATCATCATCTTGAGATCATTGTTCTTAAATTTTTCGCTCTGTGCATAACCAGGCAGAGCACACATCTACACTGTAAAAAAAATTATTTCATTCCGGGATTTCCTAAAACAATTCATGCCGAAAGGGTACTAAAAACGGGTCGATCCCGGAAATAAGCCCCGACCGGGATCAACTTTAAAAGACTTTTCTTTTTTTTTTTAGCTATGATTGAGTTTGATATAACATTAAAGAGAAATTATTTTTTCTCATTTTACAGCAGGGGCCTGCACAACACATTTTGCCCATTTTGGCGTTGCGTGTGTTCTGCTCAAGAACATTTTTTTCGATTTCTTTTTATTTACTTAAACGTTCTATTGGGGTCTTAAAAACGTCCTGTAAAAATTTCAAGCAGATCCGACAATATGTTTTACAACAAAAAGCCATGGCATATGAAAAAAATTTCATCGACCCTCGTATTTTAATAAAATCCATGTTAAAACAAGAAAGAAAGTCGGTCAAGCCCGACTATAACATACTCTGTACCCTTACACTCGCATTTGCTCAGGAGTCAAACGGCCAGTTAACACCCCGCGTACAACGCGGTGCGCTCTCTAAGTTTCTCTCTCTCTCTCTCTCTTTCTCTCTCGCACTAAGATTGCTGTAGTTGTTGGTGGGGGGGGTGGGTGATGTTAACTGGCCGTTTTTTGCCCATAACTTGAGTATCGCTCATCCGATCTTGATCATTCCTTCACGAACGATCTATCTCCAAAACTGTAGGAGATATGAAGTTTTTTCCAAATTACGGGGGCGGGAGGGGGCGTGTCAAAAATTGAAAATAAACTTGATCTGCCTGCAAGTATAAGAAATATATGTCCCATAAATGTCAAACCTCTATCTCTTACCATCTCTGAGATCTCTTCGTTCATACGGACGGACGGACAGACAGACAGACAGACGGACAGACGGACATGGCTATATCGACTCGGCTGTTGATGCTGATCAAGAATATATATTTTTTATAGGGTCGGAAACGATTCCTTCTCCCTGTTACATACTTTTGCACAATCTTAATATACTCTATGTACCTTCGGTACAGAGAATAAAAATGGGAACAACTAAAACATTTGGTGCAGAAAAGATTTTAGTAACAACCTGTATAAATTAATGGAAAATTTACAGTTCAAAGTAAAGGGATCGACTAGAAAAAAATTAATCCACATATTTCCAGATCTTTGTTATTATATAGTAAAGTATAGTAATATGTGTAGTAAATAATATTATTAGCTTTTTGGTAACTTAGCTTGGATTGTGTGTAGTAAAATTTAAACTTATTACAGTTTGGATGTCAGCTTTGTGATTTAGTAATCGCTTATACCTACATATTAAAAATGTAGATATGTAAAATAAACATTTTTTCGAAGTTCACGAGCAAAATGGTTCTAAGAAACATAACTTGCTTGTGGTAGAATACTTATTGAAGCTACACAGGGGCAAACAAACCTGTGCAGAATATAAGTTGCCGTCAACTCCAAAACAGAAAAAAATATTCTTAAATTTTATGTGGACTTATGTTCTAAATGATGTTCAAATGAAGAAAGAATGTCAACTCGGTCGGAAAATTTTTTTCCCGAAGTGAGAACATTGTACTTCAAGCGAGAAAATCCTTTCTTACCCTGATTTTGTTGACGTTCATCATCATCTTGAGATCATTGTTCTTAAATTTTTCGCTCTGTGCATAACCAGGCAGAGCACACATCTACACTGTAAAAAAAATTATTTCATTCCGGGATTTCCTAAAACAATTCATGCCGAAAGGGTACTAAAAACGGGTCGATCCCGGAAATAAGCCCCGACCGGGATCAACTTTAAAAGACTTTTCTTTTTTTTTTTAGCTATGATTGAGTTTGATATAACATTAAAGAGAAATTATTTTTTCTCATTTTACAGCAGGGGCCTGCACAACACATTTTGCCCATTTTGGCGTTGCGTGTGTTCTGCTCAAGAACATTTTTTTCGATTTCTTTTTATTTACTTAAACGTTCTATTGGGGTCTTAAAAACGTCCTGTAAAAATTTCAAGCAGATCCGACAATATGTTTTACAACAAAAAGCCATGGCATATGAAAAAAATTTCATCGACCCTCGTATTTTAATAAAATCCATGTTAAAACAAGAAAGAAAGTCGGTCAAGCCCGACTATAACATACTCTGTACCCTTACACTCGCATTTGCTCAGGAGTCAAACGGCCAGTTAACACCCCGCGTACAACGCGGTGCGCTCTCTAAGTTTCTCTCTCTCTCTCTCTCTTTCTCTCTCGCACTAAGATTGCTGTAGTTGTTGGTGGGGGGGGTGGGTGATGTTAACTGGCCGTTTTTTGCCCATAACTTGAGTATCGCTCATCCGATCTTGATCATTCCTTCACGAACGATCTATCTCCAAAACTGTAGGAGATATGAAGTTTTTTCCAAATTACGGGGGCGGGAGGGGGCGTGTCAAAAATTGAAAATAAACTTGATCTGCCTGCAAGTATAAGAAATATATGTCCCATAAATGTCAAACCTCTATCTCTTACCATCTCTGAGATCTCTTCGTTCATACGGACGGACGGACAGACAGACAGACAGACGGACAGACGGACATGGCTATATCGACTCGGCTGTTGATGCTGATCAAGAATATATATTTTTTATAGGGTCGGAAACGATTCCTTCTCCCTGTTACATACTTTTGCACAATCTTAATATACTCTATGTACCTTCGGTACAGAGAATAAAAATGGGAACAACTAAAACATTTGGTGCAGAAAAGATTTTAGTAACAACCTGTATAAATTAATGGAAAATTTACAGTTCAAAGTAAAGGGATCGACTAGAAAAAAATTAATCCACATATTTCCAGATCTTTGTTATTATATAGTAAAGTATAGTAATATGTGTAGTAAATAATATTATTAGCTTTTTGGTAACTTAGCTTGGATTGTGTGTAGTAAAATTTAAACTTATTACAGTTTGGATGTCAGCTTTGTGATTTAGTAATCGCTTATACCTACATATTAAAAATGTAGATATGTAAAATAAACATTTTTTCGAAGTTCAAGAGCAAAATGGTTCTAAGAAACATAACTTGCTTGTGGTAGAATACTTATTAAAGCTACACAGGGGCAAACAAACCTGTGCAGAATATAAGTTGACATCAACTCCAAAACAGAAAAAAATATTCTTAAATTTTATGTGGACTTATGTTCTAAATGATGTTCAAATGAAGAAAGAATGTTAAATGTTGAAATGCATGAACATTGTACTTCAAGCGAGAAAACCCTTTCTTACCCTGATTTTGTTGACGTTCATCATCATCTTGAGATCAATGTTCTTAAATTTTTCGCTCTGTGCATAACCAGGCAGAGCACAAATCTACACTGTAACAAAAATTATTTCATTCCGGGATTTCCTAAAACAATTCATGCCGAAAGGGTACTAAAAACGGGTTGATCCCGGAAATAAGCCCCGACCGGGATCAACTTTAAAAGACTTTTCTTTTTTTTAGCTATGATTGAGTTTGATATAACATTAAAGAGAAATTATTTTTTCTCATTTTACAGCAGGGGCCTGCACAACACATTTTGCTCATTTTGGCGTTGCGTGTGTTCTGCTCAAGAACATTTTTTTCGATTTCTTTTTATTTACTTAAACGTTCTATTGGGGTCTCTAAAACATCCTTTAAAACTTTCAAGCAGATCCGACAATATGTTTTACAACAATATGCCATGGCATATGAAAAAAAAATTTCATCGACCCTCGTATTTAAAAAAAATCCATGTTCAAAAAATGTTTTTCCAAAAAAAAAAAAAATTTTATTGAAAATTTTTTGAGATTTTTGTTTGACCTCGTCTTGACGCACTTTGACCGAAATTGAAAGCTAACATCCCAAATGCTTCAAATTCATGTTTGAAATCTATTAAAAATAATTTTTATTGTATTGAAAACAGTTGTCAAAACATTTAACGCATTTTTCTCGAAACCACGTTTTTCAAATTGATTCGCAGCTCTTCTCAAGTTATACTGAACCGATTTTTATGATGTAGGACCTAATGGACGCTTAATTAACGTTCCTATGGCTCGAACCTAGTTCATTGTAAAAACATTTGCAAAACAAATTATCAAAAATCGATTTTTCATTTTCAAATGGCCGCCATTATTATATAATTTAATTTGTTTTTCAAGATTCTGCTTCGGGCCGTAAAGGCATTCATATTAAGCACTTTCCCGTATTCTGTTTTGCTTTGAAATAAGAGTGACTCCCGTAAAGCTGCGAACCATCAACACACCTTTTTTTAGAAGACACTACTTTGGATTGCTAAAACTTTTTGAACAACCCACGCACTCATACATTTTTAATTTTGTATTGTTTTTATTGAATTGTGCAACCAAATACAAAAAACAGAACTACAAAATCTTCTGCTGATTTCTGTCAACAAGTTTTTAAAAAATAAGGTAAAATTCAGCCGCCTACCCTAGAAGAGGGCCTCAATCGATCAATGTATTTATATTTTATACAATCTTTAAGTCAATTTATTTTTTAATAATTTTAAAATGTACATTGAGTATGGTCGGGATCAAATCATTCATTGAAATTTTACCTTTTACCTATGTTATTGGATATAAAAGTGTGTACTAGCAAATTCAGCTGATGAATTAGAGCTGTGTGCAGCTTTGTAACTTGTTTTTGTTTTGATTCTAGAAAGAAGTATATACTCTTGTGCGTTTGAAACTTAAGAACCACATTAATACGCCTTTACAAGGGCGTTAGAAAATGAAAAATATTGCAAGAAATTAATTCATACTGAAAATATCAGCAAAATAATAAGACTGCAGTTGTGCAAAAAAAAAAAAACACTGGATCGAAATGCAACTTATACATAAGTTTGCTTGCACTAAAAGTGATAGCTTTACTGATCATCTGATGTATTCTAAAGTTGCTGGCTGAAAAGTAACTCATTTTAGTGGGAGTTGGCTGTCAAAAAACTCATCTGAGAAACAGACATAGGTTACTTCTCATATATTCAGAAATTTTTTTGAGCTTCTCAGATTGACTATTACACTATCTGAGCACCTCATGTGAGAAACTCACTTAAGATTCACTAGTTTACAAAAAAAAAGAAAATTATATGAACCATTTCTACTGAAACTATTTTTAAGTGTAGTTTTGATTAGTGATCTGAAAAATCGATTTCAAAATTTTTTTCAAGGCAACGTTGGTGCACTTACATTTTAAGCCATATCTCAATTCATAATTGTGAGATAGTGTCAAGCAAGATATGAAACGAAAGGTGATTGTCAATAGTTGCGTAAAACAGTGTTTTCAAATCAGCTTAGAAGTTTGACCAAATGACCAAAAATATTTTTAAAAAACAGATTTTTTTTCTCGAAAATGCAAGAAATTTAATTTTTAAACGCCTAGGAAAAACATAAAAAAATCAAAAAAAATTATTTTTATTCTTTCGTCTTAAGAATCGCACTTCTACAAAGATAAGGTATTGATGACCAAAATCTTTGAATAAATATTGTAGCTGGATCAATTTATGTGAAGAAACTAACAGTCAAATTTAAGAAAATTAAGTGTTTAGAATATTTTTTTTCTATTTTCTTCGTCTTTTGGTAAATATTAGAAATGGGCGAATAGACAGATCAGATAATTGAAAAAAAATTCCAGAACAGAACAAAATTCGAAGCAATTGAAAATTTTTTTATTTAAATCTCAAAAATAACACTTTTCAGCACTCAATTGGTCACAGCTCCTGTATTTATTTTTAGATTTTGTTTGTCGATATCTTATTTTCTTCGCAGAAGTGCGGTTCTTAAACCAAAAAAATTAAAAATTTTTTTTTGAATTTTTAAATATTTTTCCTAGGTGTTTTGAAATGAAATTTATTGCGTTTTTTAGCAAAAAAAAATCGATTTTTAAAAATATTTTTTTTTATGTTATTCAATGTACTTAGCCGGTTTGAAAATAGAGTTTTATGCGATTATTGAAAATTTAATTACCTTTCGATTCATATAAAAAAAATGAAAAAAATTCATATTTAAAAATCGTAGACATGAAAAAGTGTTTGAAATCGATTTTTGAGATCACCAATCCAATCTACACTTGAAAATAGTTTCAGTAGAAATTGGTCTTTTTGGCTGTAAACAAGTGATATCAGACAAGTGTTGATACAGCTTAACAATACTACTCCAAATATATTTTTTTTTGTTCCATTTGTTTAAAAAAATTATTAGCACAGTACCCGTAAAAGCAATATAAAATTTAAACTTTGCTTTGCTTGTATTTATTTATATTGTTCCACTCTATTTAAATTAAAATAAACTAATTTCCATTTATTTATTATTAATATGTTTGGAAATTATGGTTAAATTTAAAGCAATTCTCTGTAAATTGTAAAAAATTAACAATTTTTGTTGCACTGAGTTGTCATCAATGCACTTTGAGTCTGCCTACTGCTAGCACATTTGCTTCAAGCAATTTCCACTGGCTACAGTAGCTCAGATGGATTTACAAATACGCACACACACATTCGAAGCATCACATGGACACACTTACAGTGTACGTGTGAGACACTATAAAAAAGCTTTCAAAATGAAGTCTAAGCGGCTCATTTCCTTTTGCCGCCAACTCACACGTATGTGAGAGAGGCATAGAAACAGCTTCGTGTTAGAGAGCAAAAGCTTTTGCTGCCAACTTTGGGGCTGCTGCGATCTCGTCAACAGAAAATCCCGATCGGGCATCGTGGGACAGTGGCCATATAAAAGCTTGCTGCGTCTGTGCAAAATTATTCAGTTAACTGTTGCGGGTTGGTTGGTTGAGACAAGCTGCAAAACCATCCTCTGGTCAAAACCAAAAAATAAAGAAGTTAAATCAAGTGCAAAATGAAGTCCATGGTATGTTCGGTTCAGCATCTCTCTCCCTCTCATTCTGTGTGTGCTCAAAGTGTCAAATAAAATATATAAAATATTGGTGTTTCTTAAGAACTGGAAATCCCGTTAATATGGTGATAAATATTGTGTGGAACAGTTAGAAATGCTTCAAATAAAATAAATTTTCGCTTAAACAATCAGCCCATATGTCGATGCAGGCTTAAGATTTGTCGCCCGATATCGGAAGAAATAATCGATTTTTTTAATACAACAAAGAATTATGTTATTTGGCGCACAAACTTAAGCTGGAAGTGAAATGTTTTTGGATTTGAATTTGCAAAAAAAAATTGAAAATTTCAAGTTTCAGAAATATAGTCCTTGAGAACATTTCCGACATCTTTTAAACACATATTTGAAAAGAAACACAAGTCCCAGAATCACCAACCATAATTATTTTAGAAAAAATCTAAGTATGTTAAAGTTTGAAAACAATTTTTCAAAATGTTTAACTTTACAAGAAAAACAAAAATCCAAATTTTTTCGAATGATTAAAAATTTGAATTAATCCATTTAAAGTTCAATTTTATCAAAATATTGGAATTGAAATAAATTTTTTGCTTTTATGTCATAAAAATCGGTATATTTTTAATATATGGGCATAACTCACAGAAATCCAAACTGCTTAAAATTGCAAAAAAAATAAGTTGGTATTTACACATTTGTCTCATGCAATTGTATAATAGTTGGATAAGTATTTCAATTTCCCAAAATTTTCCTTATGAGAGCAAAGAGTAAAAAACGATTTGAAATAAGATTTTAATCCTTGTTTTCGCTTGGAAGTAATTAGGATTCCGGTCAATAGATTTTCTAGATTCTTGACGAATCAAAGAACAGCACCCAAGAGCAAAGATCAGGTTGTCTGTAGAGCTATGTTAAGGACCTTTTCAACCACCGTTTGACCATGCAATTTTGATCGAAATTGTCGAATTGTCTAGTCTGCAGCTAGAATTAAGCACCGAAATCAAAGGCAATAAAAAACGCACTTAAAAAAGAATCTACTACATGTACTCCAAGAACAATCTCAAACAGCGTCTTCGAATATTTTTGAAAACTATTGTGAACAAAACTTTTAATGTCAACGAGACTCGTTTTTAGTTTGATTTCGGATCTGTTTTCCATCCATTTAACCATTTAAAAAACGCTCGAAAACATTATTGTTCAAGAAAGTTTTGTCCGCTAGATCCGAGTACAGAAAACAAATTCATAAAAAAATATTTTATTTTGGCACTCGCTTGAGAACAATCTTTTCGATTCCAAAACTTTTGGTTCTCAGAAACAATAATTATCCCTATGACAATTTCGCTCATTTATGAGAAAATATGAACTATTTTTCAAAAACTTATCGCACCCATTTGTAAAAAATCAATTAATATTCAGCCACTTGAACTTGGCCAGGTGCCCATGCGCCGTATGACTTTGCCTAACCATTTAACTTTCCTCGAGCATTGCGCAATTGTCATATACAAGAAATTATGGTCTGGGCAAGCGGAAGTTTGTCGATATACAAATTATTATGTAACCCGGCTAACCCATTTGTTTTCCACTTTTCAGCTCATTTTCGGTCTTTTGGCCATGTGCGTGCTGTTGGCCAGTGCAAGTGAGGAGGCGCCCAAAAAGGCAGCTGCTGAGCCCGCTGTGGAGGCAAGTGCCACAGCTGAAAAGAAGCAGGAGAAACGAGGCCTTGATCATGGTTTGGGCTACGGCTATGGACCGTCATCTGGTGGTGCCATTTTGGGCTCTGGCATTGGCCACTCCTCATATGCCGCCCCCATTGCTCACCAAGTTGCCCATCTGCCCACTCAGGTCCACACCAACACTGTGATCAAGACTGTTCAGGTTCCCTACCAAGTGGAGCGTCATGTACCCTATCCAGTGGAGAAGACTGTTACCTATCCCGTCAAAGTGGCCGTGCCACAGCCCTACCCAGTGGAGAAGATTGTCCATGTGCCCGTGAAGGAGATCATTAAGGTGCCCGTGGAGATTCCCCAGCCCTATCCAGTGGAGAAGATCGTCAAGGTGCCCGTAAAGATCCCAGTCGATCGTCCTTATCCCGTGCATGTTGTGAAGCCCTATCCCGTGCCCGTAGAGAAGCCCGTGCCATACACCGTGGAGAAGCGCATCATTCAGAAGGTTCCCGTCCATGTGGATCATCCAGTGCCATACAAAGTGGCTGTCCCGGTGCCAGTTCATGTTGAGAGCCATGTAAAGCCCGCTGTGGCCATAACCCACACTGTTGCTCATGCTCCCGCTGTTGTCAGTCACGGCATCACCGGACATGGCATCTCTTACGGTCATGGACATGAACTCTCCGGACATGCCATCTCTTCGTACGGCCACTCCGGTCATGGCATCTCCTCGTACGGTCACTCCGGCCATGGCATCTCTTCGTACGGCCACTCCGGTCACGGTGGCTATCTCCACAAAAAGTAGAACAATATCTTTACGAAACGCTTACGAGGGAGTAGTGAAATCGGGTGAAGGCGAGCGCTTAACGAAATTATCCACAATCCTGTCCCAATCCCCACACAAGAAAACGGAACCCTCAACGACTTATAACCATTTTAGTTTTTAGCTTGTGATACCAACCGAAATTCTCGAAAGGGATTGAGTGCGAAAACTTGCCCCCCACCTCTTTAGCCTCGATCCACATTCGTGTGTACAAAATGAGTGCCTCCTTCGACTTTTTCATGTCAAATTTCTTTTCTATGAAATGTTTTGTACATATTTAATGTAAATAAAAACAAAAATTATAAAAAAAAAAATATTGTTCGATTTGTATAAATAGCTGTTATGAAGAACTACAGCACTTGCTAACTAGTAAGTGCGATGTAGTCTAGTCTAGTCTACCCTGTTTCACACACACTTACGCTGCCAAACGAGTGAAGGAGCCTAGCAAACAATTTCATATAAAAATATACGTTTGGTAAGCGTTCAAATGTAAACAAAACGCTTATAAAACGCGGCTTATGAAACGCGTCAAAGTAAGCGTCTTAAATTCGAAACGCGCTCATCTTTATGAGCTTAAAAAGATGATTACAAAACATGTTTTATAATTCATTTTTATACTCTTTCCACAAGCTTTGTAAATATGTTTACAAAACACGTGTTTTTTATGAAATAATTAAGCGTTTTAAACATTTATTTTGTGAGTGTTCTTTATTGTCGTTTTTTTTTTGGGTAATAATGAACAAAAATTAAAATTAATTAATATAAGCGTTTTTTACTGTTTTCGAGGGAAACACAAAGTCCTCTTCCTTTCCTCCATTTACTCACGAGGAATGACAGTGACGACAGTGAAGGCTCGAATGGTCCACAGTGAATTTCCTTGAACTTGATGTTGACAATCTTTTGGGATCAGCTTTCTTCATTTTTTCTTAATATTTTTGACACCGACATTAAATAAGTTTAAAACCCATTTTTATAAAGTTACTTTTCTTTCCAATTAAAACACTAGCTTTTTCGAGATGAGTCATTGTAATTGTAACTTGTAGAGACCTGCACGATTGATTCCGGCATCGTATCATTACAGGTAAAAGTAATCAGTTTAACGATGCCACGATACTTGTGTGTAATCATGTAATCGTTTTTACGGTGCCGAGTAGTAATCGGCATCGTGGCATCGTTCAATTATAACCGTAGAATCGTAAAAATACAAAATTTTTAGAAGTTAGCAAGGTATACATAAGTGGAATTTTTGATAACTCAAATGTTTGTCTGTGAAAACCATAAAACAGTTACAAAATTGTCGATGTGCAGACGATGGCACAGTGCACTTCCATAATTTTTTTTAATTTAAAAAAATAGAAAAAAAGCTATAATTGATGTTCCGTAGACGTGGTCGAACCTAGATCACCGGTACAGTGGTCTCACGCTCTATCCACAATGCCACATTCGGTCGAAACTATTGTTTACTTGAGGGCGGTTTCAACGGGTCGCGAAACGGTCGCGAAATGAAAACCTCCATATAATAAAAATTGCTGCTTAATTTTTTGATGTAGCCGTTTCATATTCGGTTTCTTCTCTTCTCGAAAAAAGCTTACGTTTGCCACTACGCTATGTTAAAATAATAACAAGTGCTGTTAACGCCACTTTTTTTGCTGTGACGTGAGAAAAATTGGTTTCGATTCTAATTTGTGCGGCCAAATTGGAAGGCCAAATTGGAAATGAGCGTAGCTTAAAAAGAAAACGTAGCCAAAGAAGAACTAACATGTAGAAGCACAATCTGCTACGTCGACAACTTTTCACTCAAATATTTGTCAGCTGTTCGCTGTCATTTTGGCTCTTTGAGTTATTTTTTGACTCTGAGTATTTTTAAACTATGTCCGTCTCATCATGTGACCACCAGCGAGGAGTTTTAAATCTATTTGGGCAGCATTCATACCCTTCTAAGCGCCTCCAGTCCCCTCAATCAGTTCGATTTGATTCGCCTCAACCATGTCTTCGATTACAGATACCAGACCAAGAGGAATACCAGTGAACAGCCGACGGTGTTCAATGATCGAGACAGTACAACGACCACAAACGAAATGCCCGCTCCCAGTTCAGTGGACACCGAACTGCTGGCCTCCTATCAAGCGCTAGTCTAGCGGATAGTACAGCCACAATTAAGCCACTAAACATCACTTCCATTTCTTAACGTTTCCCTGCCAGGGCCCCTACTCCGTGTCCAAGTGTTATGTGACCACCCAGGGACCGCTGCCCAATACCATTTTCGAGCCAAGTCACACATGCTACAGCAGTACATCCAGAAGATCATCCTGCTGACCTGACCAACTTTACGGATGCAAAACGCCAGAAATGCGCGAATTACTTTCCAATCGAGATAACCGAAATCTTTGCCGTGGCAGCCAAGTGCGAGGTGTTCGTAAAGTGCCTCTGCTCGCGACTGCATTGAGCTGCATTAAATGCCATTGATTGTGCCAGACACAATTTTAAGGAAAATGTCGGAAGAGGCAATTACTAACGTTCACTGCGCTAGTACTGCAGATTGTCAAAAGTCATAATAAGAACAATTAATTTATTATTAATTTCATTTAATAATAAAAATATATTAAAACAGCACATTAAATATGTTAGATGCATAATCCTGTCAGGTGTTGTTGTTTGTAAGTTCGCGGGCTTATTTAACAGCGCCAGAGCAGCGCAAGGTTACTTTGAATCGATTATCGATAGAAACAATTGTGTTATCGTGTTTATAGCAGCGGCTTGGCAGACTCTGTTGAGAATCTGCGGAATATCAACTTTTCCTCAAGAAATTTTTCGCGACCCGTGGATTCCGCCGTTTAGAATAAAAACAAAAACGAAACGGAATTAATATTCAAAAATGACATTAAAATTGATTAAAACCGTGCGGTTCCTACGATGCTACGGTGCCACAGGCGCCGAATTTGCATTTGTAATCATACTCGGCGAGTACTACTCGATTACTACTTTACTTACTCGTGCAGTTCTAACTTGGAAATACAATTATTCAACTTTAGTTGCTCATAACTTGAGTATCGTTCATCCGATCTTTATTATTATTTTGGCAAATCGATAAATAATATTGATTGCTATATAAGCGTAGAAGGTTCCAACCATCTGTCTACAAAACTGTGAGAGATATGACGTTTTTTCCAAATTGAGCTGTCTGCAAGTATAAGAAGTATACAAACATGTCAAGCCTCTATCTCTTACCATCTCTGAGATCTGTGCATTCATACAGACGGACATGGCTATATCGACTTGGCTGTTGATGCTGAACAAGAATATATGTACTTAATAGAATCGGAGAAAATACCTTTTCCCGGTTACATACTTTTGCACAAACTTAATGTACTCTTTGGTACAGAGTATAAAAAGCCACCGCCCTTTATCGGATATTAATTTTTGCTTACAAATTTTCGCAATTGGTTTACCAGCTGTAAATGAAATATTTTTTAAGGGTGAAGAAGCTAGCTTTAAGGGTTAGAAGATAATGATAGGATGTAACCCGTCGCACTTCGCTGCCTTCATAAATATAGCCTTCATCAGTTTAGCTGATCAGCAACAGTTTGAAATCAATGGAGAGAGACAAATATTATTTGACTTTTGAACATACCCCCTCGCCGCAGAATTTTCCGGTTATTTTCACAATCTGGGGTCGAATTTTTCAACACCGGAAATAAAACCACAACTGAATTCGATTTCTATTCTTACAAGTCGAGTTTTAATTTAATCCAATGAAAAAAATTATTGAATTGCGAATTTCAACATTTCAAGCTCAATTACATGCTCCTTACCGAATTATTTGGTGTATTTAATATTCACTGAATTCCTACTAACATCGACTGTGCCGAAGTTTTTTTACCCTTACAAATTCTGATTTTGAAATATCAGATATAGAGTATATAGAGTTTAAGAACGCTAGCACTTAAATCAAAAATGTTTCCTACTAGTATCTATGACAGTTACAAGAAGTAGTTGTCCGATCCGGCGATTTCGACATATAAGCAGAGTGCAGTGAAAAGAAGACTCTGTGCTAAATTTCCGTTCGATAGTTACAAAATAGTGAGATTTGTTCGCGTAGAAACACACAGACAGATGGACGGACAAAGCTAAATTGACTCTGCTCGTCGCCCTGATCAAGAATATATATAGTTTATGTGGTCGGTAATCAATATTTTTATGCACTGCAAACTTCTGTGCAAAATTTTAATACCCTTTGCAAGCGTGAAACAAATCGTTATCAGTAATGGTTAATTCATAATTTTAATAATAGCTGAAATTTGTGGCTGCATCTCTTATAGTCTCCGAGATCGACGACACATTCGTCAAGCAGATGAATGAAAACACACAAAATCAAACCAATCATGTACACAAGCTTGAGATAATAGAGTAGCCTGTCGGGTCAAGCAGCCGATAATCCTTAGACTCAATTTCGTAATTAACCCAGAGGCGCAACTTTAAGTAGTTGCCTACGGTTTCGCTTGGACACAGACATACACATACACTCTAAATTTGTATGCGGCAGCGTATGTGCTGCTTCTTTCTCACTCTTCCTTAACTTTTGTCGCTTCATTTGGGTAGCCGCCTTGGTAAATTTGGCCTTGCCTGCCCTGTGCAAGATCAGTTGCATATAACAAGATACTGCGGACAGTCGATCCCGCTCCTAGTCATAAAACTCGGCGGACACTCGGTCCCAGTCAATTGCCATACAATGAACCGTTCGGCGGACAATTGGTTCCAGCTCTTGCTCATATTTTCGCATTGAATACAACCACAAAAATTTATTTAATCATTATAATTTTTTATTGACTCTAAATGCAAAATATACAAAAAAAAAGGACTATTCATCAAACAGAGCCAATTTTTCAACGCCTTAACGGCACAAACATACATCTAAACGTACAAACAATTACTCACTTATATATTGCCAGATGATTAGATGACGCACTTCTCCTTATCACAATTTTATTCCCAAAATACCAAATAAATATTTTTACTCACTCGAAAAGCTTTTTAGTTCAATTTAATAAGCATTCGAGATGAGTTCAAACACAAATATGTTGAAAGTTCTTCTCATCATTTTGATGGGCCTCTCCACATTGGAACTTACACGAGCCGAAAACAATTCTGCAAGTACTTCAATTGTAAGCATGCAAAACTAAGTGGCAAAATAATTTAAACAATTTCAACTAGCCTCATGGTACTGGAGAGGATAGTAAGACCCCAGCAAAATCAGATGACCCGACTGTTTTGAAGGCGGATAAACAAGGCGATTCTCCAACTGTAAGCATGGAAAACTAAGTACTTTTTGGCAAAATAATTTAAACAATTTCAACTAGCCTCATGGTACTGTAGAGGATAGTAAGGCCCCAGCAAAATCAGATGACCCGACTGTTTTGAAGGCGGATAAACAAGGCGATTCTCCAACTGTAAGCATGGAAAACTAAGTACTTTTTGGCAAAATAATTTAAACAATTTCAACTAGCCTCATGGTACTGTAGAGGATAGTAAGGCCCCAGCAAAATCAGATGACCCGACTGTTTTGAAGGCGGATAAACAAGGCGATTCTCCAACTGTAAGCATGGAAAACTAAGTACTTTTTGGCAAAATAATTTAAACTATTTCAACTAGCCTCATGGTACTGGAGAGGATAGTAAGGCCCCAGCAAAATCAGATGACCCGACTGTTTTGAAGGCGGATAAACAAGGCGATTCTCCAACTGTAAGCATGGAAAACTAAGTACTTTTTGGCAAAATAATTTAAACTATTTCAACTAGCCTCATGGTACTGGAGAGGATAGTAAGGCCCCAGCAAAATCAGATGTCCCGACTGTTTTGAAGGCGGATAAACAAGGCGATTCTCCAACTGTAAGCATGGAAAACTAAGTACTTTTTGGCAAAATAATTTAATCAATTTCAACTAGCCTCATGGTACTGTAGAGGATAGTAAGGCCCCAGCAAAATCAGATGACCCGACTGTTTTGAAGGCGGATAAACAAGGCGATTCTCCAACTGTAAGCATGGAAAACTAAGTACTTTTTGGCAAAATAATTTAAACAATTTCAACTAGCCTCATGGTACTGTAGAGGATAGTAAGGCCCCAGCAAAATCAGATGACCCGACTGTTTTGAAGGCGGATAAACAAGGCGATTCTCCAACTGTAAGCATGGAAAACTAAGTACTTTTTGGCAAAATAATTTAAACTATTTCAACTAGCCTCATGGTACTGTAGAGGATAGTAAGGCCTCAGCAAAATCAGATGACCCGACTGTTTTGAAGGCGGATAAACAAGGCGATTCTCCAACTGTAAGCATGGAAAACTAAGTACTTTTTGGCAAAATAATTTAAACAATTTCAACTAGCCTCATGGTACTGTAGAGGATAGTAAGGCCCCAGCAAAATCAGATGACCCGACTGTTTTGAAGGCGGATAAACAAGGCGATTCTCCAACTGTAAGCATGGAAAACTAAGTACTTTTTGGCAAAATAATTTAAACAATTTCAACTAGCCTCATGGTACTGTAGAGGATAGTAAGGCCCCAGCAAAATCAGATGACCCGACTGTTTTGAAGGCGGATAAACAAGGCGATTCTCCAACTGTAAGCATGGAAAACTAAGTACTTTTTGGCAAAATAATTTAAATTATTTCAACTAGCCTCATGGTACTGGAGAGGATAGTAAGGCCACAGCAAAATCAGATGACTCGACTGTTCTGAAGGCGGATAAACAAGGCGATTCTCCAACTGTAAGCATGGAAAACTAAGTACTTTTTGGCAAAATAATTTAAACTATTTCAACTAGCCTCATGGTACTGGAGAGGATAGTAAGGCCCCAGCAAAATCAGATGACCCGACTGTTTTGAAGGCGGATAAACAAGGCGATTCTCCAACTGTAAGCATGGAAAACTAAGTACTTTTTGGCAAAATAATTTAAACTATTTCAACTAGCCTCATGGTACTGGAGAGGATAGTAAGGCCTCAGCAAAATCAGATGACCCGACTGTTTTGAAGGCGGATAAACAAGGCGATTCTCCAACTGTAAGCATGGAAAACTAAGTACTTTTTGGCAAAATAATTTAAACAATTTCAACTAGCCTCATGGTACTGGAGAGGATAGTAAGGCCTCAGCAAAATCAGATGACCTGACTGTTTTGAAGGCGGATAAACAAGGCGATTCTCCAACTGTAAGCATGGAAAACTGAGTACTTTTTGGCAAAATAATTTAAATTATTTCAACTAGCATCAAGATTCTGAAAACGGTCAAACACCCAAACCGAAAATAGATGGCACGACAAATTCTGGGGATATTGAAGTCGATTCTCCAACTGTAAGCATGGAAAACTAAGTACTTTTTGGCAAAATAATATAAGCAATTTCAACTAGCCCCATGGTACTGGAGACGATGGTCAGGCCCCAGCAAAAGCAGATGCCCCGGCAATTTTGAAGGCGGATAAACAAGGCGATTCTCCAACTGTAAGCATGGAAAACTGAGTACTTTTTGTGCAAAATAATTTAAATTATTTCAACTAGCATCAAGATACTGGAGACGATGTACCCCATAATGAAGACACTAAGAAATCCTCAACTTTAAATGAAAGCAGCCAAACGAACCCTTTCATAATATTATGCTATATTCTTGGACCTGTTGTAATTGTCTTGATTGTTGGTATCAAATATTGGCCTTGTAAGCGTAGCAGATATTTTCCCGTGGACAATGATTATAATGAACATATTGAATTATTGGTACCATACGACGATTTGTAAACATAAATATATTGATATTTCAGTGGCATCAAAAGAATATCGCTGCAATTTCAAGGATGCTCTGACTAGCTCAACACTAACGACAATCTTCATAAGCGTAATATTGGTGCAAAAACTGTTTACAAAATGTGAATGTGTCATACAAGCCTTAGAAATTTTAAGTTTAAATTCGACAAAAAAAAGTCGACAAAATGTACCTACCTTAGTACTTATGAGATCGAATTCAGGTTAGTGAAATAAAAATTTTAAAGCTCCCTTAACTTTTCAATAATTGCTATGGTAATAACTTACTATGATATGTCGAAATCCCATTCATTTAACAGGAGAGAATACACTGAGGGGATATTGAAAGAGTCGGAATCTAGTTTCAAGTATTTTTCTTCCTTACCATTACCACATGTAAGCATTCTCTTATATGCTCACCGCTACTGCAACCAGAGATGTATATTTTCCTGCTAACATCAAATACCCACTGCTGGGGCAAATTATTTTCCGATTATTAAGCCAAAAGCTTAATTAAGATCCAACGAGACTTGAAAAGCTTAAGCCAAAGCCAAAAAGTATGCAATATTACTAAAACATTCCTAACCAACGAAATTAGCTGAACCACACCATTCAACACATTCTTAAACTAACATCAAAACCCTGAACTAGTTAATTTTTGAGAAAAATAATTTTAAAAAAACAGAGTAAAGCTAACTCGACCGAAGTTTATATACCCTTGCAGCTGATATAATTTATATAAATAAAGGTTTTTAATGATTTTTACTCAATTTAATTTTCGATTTGAACAATATAAGCTGAGTTATTTCCCAAACCCATCAATTGATGGCGCCACTACTTCGACGATTTTGGCTACGAGGTTTAATGTGTAACTAACTTTATTAAATATAACTTAAGCTAACAATTATCGGTGAGTTGAACGGAGCGAAGAGGGCGCCACCCGCGTGAATCGAAGCCAAGCCAGAAACTGCGCGTCAGGGATGGCGCGTGGGTTGTTCTGCCACTGCGTTAGGGATGGTGCTCGATGAATAGTGTGACCAGAGGTGGCCAGGGATGCCACACCATTTGCTTGCCAGTTTGTTGTATGGCAGCAATGCGATATGTTCCTCTAATTTTGATCAAACTCCCAAAAATTGTGTAGAGACCGATAATATCACAAGGCAAAAAAATTAGACTTTTTCCAGTATATTGAAGGGTTGGTGTTGATTCTAGATGATTTTTCTGTGCTGAGCACGAATCTGTTTTCAGAGATTCGTTGAGATTTTCAGTAATTTGAGCTTAAAGATGCAAAAATGACAATTTTGACACTTTTTAGACGCGTTTGCGTTATCGTAAAAAACTGTTTCTCAACTTTAAAGTAAACTATCCCAAATATTTCTACGATTTTTATACTCTGTACCGAAGGTACATAGAGTATATTAAGTTTGTGCAAAAGTATGTAACAGGGAGAAGGAATCGTTTCCGACCCTATAAAGTATATATATTCTTGATCAGCATCAACAGCCGAGTTGATATAGCCATGTCCGTCTGTCCGTCTGTCCGTCCGTATGAACGAAGAGATCTCAGAGATGGTAAGAGATAGAGGTTTGACATGTATGGGGCATATATTTCTTATACTTGCAGGCAGATCAAGTTTATTTTCTATTTTTGCCACGCCCCCTCCCGCCCCCGCAATTTAGAAAAAACGTCATATCTCCTACAGATAGATCGTTCGTACCTTCTAGAGATACCTTGTAAACAAAATTATTTATCGATTTGCTGAAGGAATGATACAGATCGGATGAACGATACTCAAGTTATGAGCAAAAAACGGCCAGTAAACACCCACCACCCCCCACCCATCACCATAGCATTCGATTGAACGGCAATCTTAGTGAGAGAGAGAGAAAGAGAGAGAGAGAGAGTGAAACGTAGAGATGAGCGAGTATAACTCGTGAGCAAATGCGAGCTGCGACGTTAAGGGTACAGTTATGTTATAGTCGGGCTTGACCGACTTTCTTTCTTGTTTTCAATGCAGATATACCATTTTTAGTATGTGTATACGTTTTCACAAAAAATCGAATATATTATTGCTGCCCCAAAGTATGCAATGGGTGTTGTTGAAAATTTGCATTAAAACTCTATAGAAATTACTAGCCTGCTGTACTGCTTTTGCAAGGCATAGATTTGGGCAGTTTTCAATTTCGGTATTTTGTTATATGTATTCGATAAAAATAATCGTACAATTCTTTGGAATAGTTTATTTCAAAGTTAAGAAATAGTAACTTACAATAATATCAACAAATGTCAAAACAAAAGTATAGGTTCCCCACAAAACGCGTCTAAAAATGGTCAAAATTTATATTTTCTGCAACTTTAAGCTCCAATTACTAAAAATCTCGACGTGATGGACCATTTCTGATTACAGATTAGTGTTCAGCACACGGAAGTCATCTTAAATCACCACCAATCCTTCAGTATACTGGACCTTGTTGCCTAGTGTTATTTAAATAAGTTAGAAAGTTGTTCAAGCCCGACTATAATGTACTCTGAACCCCCAAAAATTTATTTTTATCTGATCAATTTAAGTTAGAAGCCACACAAAGTGGAGAAGAAGTGAGTAAAGTGCTACCCATCGCAGTTGTGGTCGGTGCCACCTAGCATAATGGTTTTCGATACATATACAAATCGATACATAATCTTGATTGACTAAATATCTTTTGACGGCACGAAACATCTATCTACAAAACTATGGGAGAAATGCGGTTTTTTGAAAATATACTTTTGAAAATAAACTTGATCTGCCTGAAATGCGTGTCCCTTACATGTTAAACCTCTGTCTCTTACCATCTCTGAGATATGTTTGATCATGCAGAACCAAATTGTATTTTGGATGTACTCGTTTATTTTTAGTTATTTACTTCGTTTACTTTATTTACTAAAACTTGAAATAAAATAATCGTGTACCAAAAACTGTATAAATTCCTATGCCACTATAAATTTATGCCACTTAAAATTTAGCTACTTCGAACAGTTACCCGATCCTAACGAGATACGTCCAGAATGTTAGGCTTTACATATAATAAGCGTGTTCCAGAAACTGTTTGAATCGGAAAACTTAAAGTTAAAGCTTGATACGGAGATACCCGCGAAATACCCGCGAAATCAAAAACTCCATATAAAAAAAATGATTTCGCACGGAAAAGGTTGCCGTTTCGCGAGTTGGTCTGGAGTTCACACGCGAAATAGTCATATCGATATCACAGCGCGGCCAATCGACGTCAAGGTGTCACGCGATAGTCACCCGATAGTCACGCGATGAGTAATTATTTCGCAGCTTTGAAATATATGCAAAACATATTTTTCGTTGTCACGTTGTGGCGCGGTGTTTAAAAATTAGTAATAAATGCGCATCTTTTCATAGGTGGAGAAGTTGGCCCTAATTGATGAAATAAAAGAGAAAATAGTGCTGTGGCAGCATTATGATGTCGGCTTGTCAAAAATCATCTGGGAAAGTAAAGGTGCTGCCCTTGAAAAGGATGGTAAATATAGTAATTATTGAGATGAATTACGTAACTGACAATAGTTTGTGTTTTCTAGGAGACCATGACCGTGCTGAGCACGCCAAGAGTTGAAGCGATGGTGGCGTACCCATCGATAGATAGATAGATACTCAAGAAGACAGCAATGTGGAGTGGGGTTCAGCTCCACATATGTCTTTATTGCCAGACTTGACGGCGTTAATTCTCTTTTACATAATCTATAGCTCTTTGTACGAGATGGCTGATGATGAGGAACTTTGGCCCAGCTCTTAGTGATTCATATATGGACGACGGCGATTCTGTATGTCGAACGATAAGCTGCACATCTTAGCAATGGTCGGACTATGGGAGCTTCTTTGTCACCGCAGGTCGTAGACCACATCTCCTAGTCTATGCCGTTGCATTATAAGTAAGTGATAACGAGATGCCATGGCCCAAAGAATCGATTCAGTCCCTACCCAAGTTGTGTCCATAAAAAACCATTTGCCTAATTAAAAATAAAGGTCACAATGGACCTAAAAACCATTTAATTATTTGCTAAAATGGATTAACCAAACTCTGTCGAACCCTAGGTGCCTTCACTAACGCTTTTTAGAAATCACAGAAAGCTATTGTATCAACTATTGCATCATTGGAGCCCACCATAACTATTCGCTGTTAATAATTTTAATTATTCCCGCCAAGTTCAATTTGTAAACAAAACTATCGGCGAAATAATGTGCAGAGATTTCGCACACATTTCGCAAGTATCCCCGTACCAAGCTTTTGCTCTTATGGGTTTAAAAAAAACTTGAATTTAAAAATTTTTCGCTGGAGGATTAAAAATTATTAGACACACAAGTCAAAGATAGATAGATAGTTTTGAATCGTTCAACCATCTGAAGAAAACACTTTTTTGTGAAAAATTGAACGATTACCCCAGCACTTCTCTTCCTTGGGTTGCTCAACCATCTCCTGAACGAATAGCCTTCCTGTATGCCTGAGGTGGGTCAGCCGAAAAGTATGCAACATTTTTTAACTCGTCTCTCTCTCTCTGTCTCTCTCACTAAGATTGCTGCTGAACGCATTGCTTAGGTTATGAGTGGGGTGGGTGGTGGGTGTTAACTGATCGTTTTTTGCTCATAACTTGAGTATCGTTCATCCGATCTTTATCATTCCTTCAGCAAATCGATAAATAATTTTAAGTACTAGATATCTTTAGAAAGTACGAACCATCTATCATCAAAACTGTAGGAGATATGACGTTTTTTCCAAATTGCGGGGGCGTGAGGGGGCGTGGCAAAAATTGAAAATAAACTTGATCTGCGTGCAGACAATAGGAGTCTACATTTCAAATTTGGTTGCTCTAGCTCTTCTAGTCTCTGAGATCTAGGTGTTCATACAGACAGACGGACGGACGGACGGACGGACGGACGGACAGACGGACAGACGGACAGACGGACAGACGGACAGACGGACATGGCTATATCGACTCGGCTGTTGATGCTGATCAAGAATATATATACTTTATATGGTCGGAAATGATTCCTTCTGCCTGTTACATACATTTGCACGACTTTAGTAGACCCTTTTACTCTACGAGTAACGGGTATAAAAATATTGCCAGACATGAATACAGATCACCCAAAAACTTATGAAACGATACCGAATTTGTTTTTCCTTTTTATACCCGTTACTCGTAGAGTAAAAGGGTATACTAAAGTCGTGCAAATGTATGTAACAGCCAGAAGGAATCATTTCCGACCATATAAAATATATATATTCTTGATCAGCATCAACAGCCGATTCGATATAGCCATGTCCGTCTGTCCGTTTGTCCGTCCGTCCGTCTGTCTGTATGAACACCTAGATCTCAGAGACTAGAAGAGCTAGAGCAACCAATTTTAAAATGTAGACTCCTATTGTCTGCACGCAGATCAAGTTTATTTTCAATTTTTGCCACGCCCCCTCACGCCCCCGCAATTTGGAAAAAACGTCATATCTCCTACAGTTTTGATGATAGATGGTTCGTACTTTCTAGAGATATCTAGTACTCAAAATTATTTATCGATTTGCTGAAGGAATGATAAAGATCGGATGAACGATACTCAAGTTATGAGCAAAAAACGGTCAGTTAACACCCACCACCCACCCCACCCATAACCTAAGCATTGCGTTCAGCAGCAATCTTAGTGAGAGAGAGAGAGAGAGAGAGAGAGAGAGAGAGAGAGAGGGAGACTTAGAGAGCGCACTGCGTTGTGCGTTGTGTGTTAACTGGCCGTTTGACTCGTGACCAAATTCGAGCTGCGACATTAAGGGTGCAGAGTATGTAATAGTCGGGCTTGACCGACTTTCTTTCTTGTTTTTATTAGGAAAGGTGATACGTTTTCAAAAGTTTTGTTGTCGGATCTGTTTATCGTGATGAATTTGGAGTCATTTATGTTGGATTTAGTAATTGACAAATGTCTATTAATATCTGGCGGATAATAAATAGCCGAGTTAAAAAATGTTGCATACTTTTCGGCTGACCCACCTCAGGCACACAGGAAGGCTATTAAACATTTGTTTCCATGAGTAACGGGTATATCGAAGTCGGTTAGAGCCGACTTTGACTTACGCTCTCGTTTTGTTTAATTTAAATATAATTATTTTAATTTGGGTTTCTGGGGTTTTGAATTCGGCCGTCTTTTCCCACTGCAGCTTAAAAACTTCCTGGATTTTTTCACTAGTGATTTTCGTATAAACGCTTGTATTTCAAATTGAAACTGCTTCAATTTATATGTGAAGTGGCACAAAACAGCTCGGTTACTAAATCAGATGTCGAAAATAAGGCGAATTGAAACCGACTGTTCAAAGCCAAGTAGATTTGAGCAGTTGCTTCGCTCAAACTCACCATCTGATCTAACAACCGAAGATATACTTTTCACTTTACATATGAAGTTATATAATTGAAATTGGAAAGGCCAACGATTATACCAAAATCTACAGTGATTTCTGTGTCCGATATATGACAATTTTAGACATTTAATTTAATATTTTATTCAATTATGTACTTTTCATTCCACCGAACATTCTAGTCGTGTGGCGCAATTCGGAATTCCACTCGTTTTCGGAGGCCTGTATATAAACATGTACATTGTACAGATATGTATGTATTGCAAGACTTCATGCAAAGTTTAGTCAAGATAGCTCTAAGACTGACAGTAGATATGGGCTTCAAATAAAGCAATCTGTTTACTCTTAAAGAATTATTAGTCATGAATTATAAATAGTACACTCGCCAAATGGCTGTTTTGTTGTTAACTTTTATCACACTCAAGCTTAATATCCGGCTTCGCTCGGATCCTCAAAACAACTTTATTTTTTTATTTCTCAAATTTCTAAAATATTTTCGATACATTGAGGCAATTTATAATTAAGGTTTTCAGGTCAACTTTCTTTTCATCAAGTAATCTGTTTAGAAATTATATTATATGTAATCTTCATCTGAAGATTATAGTTCAATTGTCAATGTTCATCTTCTTGTTTTCGACTTTACAAATAAAAATTACGCCCTTTGAGTAGCGAATGGACATGGGCCCTAATAAGTCAACGAGCGAAAATCAGGCAGAAATTGCAGAATCCGAACTCACAACATCAATATATGGCTCTGATGCAGGAAGCTAAGAAGCGCGAGATCAAAAGATGCGTGCGCCGGACAAAAACAGCCGCATCAACAATTTCGCAGCAGCAAACGGTGACCTGCAAACGGTGTACAAGGCGACCAACGAAATAGCTGCTAAAAAGATGAATGCGGAGCGCCCAATTAGGGACACGGATGGTAAATATCTCACGAACACTATGGACCAAATGAATGGATGGAGATCCCATTTTGCGATGGTTCTCAACTGTGAGATATCCACTGCCGCATCGCGACTCTTTACTGAGTTGCCACAGATTTCAAGTCACCACAAAGTAAGGATTTCAGCGAAAATTGCCATGAGCTGGTGTTGACGGTATAACTGCGGAGTCCTTCAAGTGCCAACTGGCAACGGCGTTGGTTTTTTTTTCACCCGGCTACACAACGGTCATGGGAAACTGAAGAGCTCCCCAAGGAATGATTAGAGGGCATCGTGGTAAAAGTCCCCAAAAAGGGCAACTTATGCGAATGCGACAGCTGGCATAGCAAGAATTGTTTTGGATCGGCTGGGAGACACCACAGAAAACGCTATTCGTGCATGGATCATATACGCACTGTCCGCATCCTGATCAGACGTACACATGGCTTTCGTAGACTTCGCGAAAGCCTTCGATAAGCAGGGAGTGCATATGGCAAGGGTTGCGAAGGAGGGGGATACTGGAAATATGTACTTATTTCCCTCATCAGAGCGACAAACAACTCTTTTGATAAGATACTGCAAAGTACTTCATGGTGGAAAGCTCTTGCAGCCAATTCCAGTCTTGAGTGCCGTTCGACAGGGTTTTCCTCTGTCTCCTATCCTGTATTTAATGGTGGTTGCAGATGCCTTCTCCACAATGCGACCAGCACCCAACATAAGCGGCATCAGGTGGACAATGACAATCAAATTACGGCATCTGGACTGTGAAGACGATATATGCCTCCTAGAAAATAGGCTAAGCGACCTGGTAAGGGGTTGGCACCTCAGCCAAATCGGCAGGCCTCAAATCATGGGACAATCCCATGCGCAGCCCATTGAACAAGTCCTGGGTAGCGTTGTCGTTGTGGATGGAGGTACGGAACTCGATGTGAAGGCTTTTCAAGTCAAACGTAATGTCAGTGCTCCTATACGGCTCCTCCACATGTAAAATAACAACTTCCATAGTGTCGAAAATTTAAACATTTGTATGTAAACCGATGCCTGCGTCGCATATTCTGTATTTTCTGGCCTGACAGAATACGGAACTCCGAGCTGCTAAGTCGAGCAAATATGGAGAGTGTTGACACCATAATACGCAGAATGAAATGGATATAGCATACACTGAGAAAAAGTGAGAACAATATCGGTCCCCCGTTTGCCTTTGTCAGAAAGTAACACTTTTCGCCCGGCACATTGAATAAAGGTACCGAAACAACCTTTAACAGCGGTCACAGCTTCTCTTTGGTTGTGAGAGGAGAGAAAAACACTTTTGTTTTTGTTTTTTTCTCCCCTGGGCCCCTTTTGGCAAAATTTACGCATTCAAAAGGCCTTCTACGTATGTATGCATCGGTGTGTAAAGCTCGGCTGACCATATGAATGTATGCGATAAACTATATGCGCTCTCTAGTTCTCTCACACACTGACATTCTCTGCATATGCTAAGTTCTAGTTCACTCAACCTTTTGAACAGAACATTTTGCATTTCGGTCTAAGAAAAACACGCAGTTTATGACCGATTGATTGACTTGGGCCTGTTATTAGGTTGCTTGCAGCCCGATCAGTGCTGTGTGTTGAACCACACACCAGGCAGACCCAAACAAACTTGGAAAAGGAACTCAAAGCGACGGCCAACAACAGTGTTCGTTGAAAGACAGACAGAAGTGGTTGATGCCCAATGTCCCACCCGGTTGATGCCCAATGTCCCACCCGGGATTGGAATTAGAAGAATGGCATACACATTTTCGTTTCGGCGACAGTGGAAGTTTAGGCAAAGTAACAAATTGGGGTTTGGGTGCTATTCTGGAAAGGCAGACGAATTACATCTATTGGTCTGCAGCATTGCACACACAGACTTGATACATTGCCTACAACACCTTCCTGAACGAAATGAACATACTTTTAAAATTGTATACAGATTATTTCAGTACTCTAAGCCACTATAAGGCACATATATACAAACATACATTGACTCACTTATTTATACAAGTATGATACGATGACGCACTCTCCCTTTTCTTATCACATTTCCATTCCCAAGTCGCTAAATAAATATTAATAGCTACTTAAATGCCCACTTAGTTGAATTTAAAACGCCTTGGAGGAGCGCTCATCATATTGTGGAATAAAATAAATAAAAATGTTTAAATTTTCTGTAGTAATTTTGCTAGGTCTCTGCACATTTCAACTTTTACTAGCAGAAAAAAATCCTCCACTGGGGTGGAATCAAGAAATTTCTTTAACTGTAAGCAAGAAAAACAAATTATTCTTTTGGAATGATTTTTAAAAATGTATCAATTAGGAACAAAGTTATGGACCCGATGACGAACCCACAACGAATTACGATGACTGGACAGATACAGAGGAGAGTACAGTGAATGAAGATGAAAATACTTCAACTGTAAGCATGGAAAACTAAATATTTTTTTGGAAAAATATTAAAAAGTATTTTAACTAGGAACGAAGTAATGAAACCCATGATGTCAGAACGAAGTCCGAAACTTTAAATAAGACCACAGAGAGCATTTCGAACAAACATTCAATAGAGAGATCGGAGACCTCTCCTAAATTGGATACATCTCAAATGCAGTCCTCCATTCTATGGTATATTCTTGGTGCTGTGGTAATTGTCTCCAGTATTGGGATTCTATGTTGGCTTCGTAAGCGTAGAGGATCTTTTACCGTGGGAAGCTAACAACTTAATGTAATATTAACCAAGGTAAAAATTGATGCATGGAAAAGCTTTTGTAAATAAAGAATTTTCTTTGATTTTCATCACATGAATTGCGCGACAAATTCAAGGATATTCTAACTAGCTCACCAGAATGACAATCTTCATTAACGCAAATTTGTAGTTTGTCATTCTAGCCTAACAAACTACCTTTGAAACTTAGCTACCTTAAAACTTATGAGCTCGAAGGTAGCTTTAAACTTCAAACAAGAAAGAAAGTAGGTCAAGCTCGACTGTAACATACTCTGTACCCTTAACTCGCATTTGCTCACGAGTCGTATGCGTTGTTCGCTCTCTTAGTTTCTCTCTCTTTCTCTCTCTCCCACTAAGATTGCCGTTCAACAGAATGCTGTCGTTATGGGTGGGTGGGTGGTGGGTGTTAACTGGCAGTTTTTTGCTCATATCTTGAGTATCGTTCATCTGATCTTTATCATTCCTTCAGCAAATAATAAATAATTTTGATTACTCGATATTTCTAGAAGGTACGAACTATCTATCTCTAAAACTGTAGGAGATATGATGTTTTTTCCAAATTGTGGAGGCGGAAGGGGTCGTGGCAAAAATTGAAAATAAACTTGTTCTGCAAGTATAAGAAATATATGTCCCATATATGTCAAACCTCTATCTCTTACCATCACTGAGATCTGTGCGTTCATACAGACGGACAGAGAGACAGACGGGCAGACAGACATGGCTATATCGACTCGGCTGTTGATGCTGATCAGGAATATATATACTTTATATGGTCGGAAATGATTTCTTCTCCCTGTTACATACTTTTGCACAAACTTAATATACTCTGCGTTCCTTTGGTACAGATTATAAAAATATTAATTTTTCGTGATCAATCACTGAGGGAAAAATGCCCTTAAATTAATTATCTTGAAATAAATTTTCCAACCATTTATTATGTTCTGAGTCCAGAGCAGGAATAAAAATGATTAAGAGACCCACCATCAGTTGGGCTCTGGAAAAAAAACGTATTTTATTAAATTGTATTTGAAAATGATTACTTGTTGGAATCCCAACGCCCTTCGCCATTGAACGCGCTGGTGGCAAAACGTCTAAGATACTACTTGTATTGAACTCAATCTACCATCTGCCTAAAAACATAAGACCAATTGTGATTCTCAAGTGAGAATTCCGCGCATTATTTATATAAAAGTGGCAACTGAAATTTCGTGTTTGAATATGTTTTTAGTCAAATTGGCAACTCTTTATAAACCAAGCTAGACAGAGCACTGAAAGTCCATTTATAAAAAGCTGACTCACAACCTGGGTCAATCAAACTATTTCCAAGATAGCCTGGGAACAAACTACATTAGCAATATTTTTAAGGCGAGGTGCGAAATGATTGCATTAAGCTTTGGGCCACACAAAAGGGACTTGGATGAAACCTGCAGCCTTTGTAATATGCGTGAGAAGGAAAATGTGGACTTTTTATCGGCACTTGTCCCATCCTTAAGCTTGTCACTTGTCATATATCTCTAAATAGTAGGTTGTCAAGCTTCTCTAAAGAGAATCTATTATCAAATAAGAGCTTTTCTATTACATTAAAGAAGGCTTAATTATCTAAATATTTGGAGATATTTGATTTCCTATTACACTATCGTTAGAGAGTCGCTTTAGAGATATATAACAAGTACAAAGGCTGCTTTTGAGAGGCGATATCTCCTCTCCATCGCATCACTTTAAACGAGTTTGAACTCCAAAGCATTTTAAATGGAGAAAATTGGCG
Source organism: Lordiphosa magnipectinata (assembly GCA_037044535.1). Taxonomy (NCBI): domain Eukaryota; kingdom Metazoa; phylum Arthropoda; class Insecta; order Diptera; family Drosophilidae; genus Lordiphosa; species Lordiphosa magnipectinata. The sequence continues at coordinate 199,260 of JBAMBO010001840.1, forward strand.
CACCCTATCATCATTTTTAGCAGAAGCAACCAAATATCGGCGACAAATTATAAACGAAGATTTTTAATTCTTAAATAATACATTGTTGTAAAACACTTCCCGTTTTTATACCCGTTACTCGTAGAGTAAAAGGGTATACTAAAGTCGTGCAAATGTATGTAACAGCCAGAAGGAATCATTTCCGACCATATAAAGTATATATATTCTTGGTCAGCATCAACAGCCGATTCGATATAGCCATGTCCGTCTGTCCGTCTGTCCGTCTGTCCGTCTGTCCGTCCGTCCGTCCGTCCGTCTGTCTGTATGAACACCTAGATCTCAGAGACTAGAAGAGCTAGAGCAACCAAATTTGAAATGTAGACTCCTATTGTCTGCACGCAGATCAAGTTTATTTTCAATTTTTGCCACGCCCCCTCACGCCCCCGCAATTTGGAAAAAACGTCATATCTCCTACAGTTTTGATGATAGATGGTTCGTACTTTCTAGAGATATCTAGTACTCAAAATTGTTTATTGATTTGCTGAAGGAATGATAAAGATCGGATGAACGATACTCAAGTTATGAGCAAAAAACGGTCAGTTAACACCCACCACCCACCCCACCCATAACCTAAGCATTGCGTTCAGCAGCAATCATAGTGAGAGAGAGAGAGAGAGAGAGAGAGAGAGAGAGAGAGAGAGAGAGAGAGAGAGAGAGAGAGACTTAGAGAGCGCACTGCGTTGTGCGTTGTGTGTTAACTGGCCGTTTGACTCGTGACCAAATTCGAGCTGCGACATTAAGGGTGCAGAGTATGTAATAGTCGGGCTTGATGACGTTTTCAAAAGTTTTGTTGTCTGATCTGTTTATCGTGATGAATTTGGAGTCATTTATGTTGCATTTAGTAATTGACAAATGTCTATTAATATCTGGCGGATAATAAATAGCCGAGTTAAAAAATATTGCATACTTTTCGGCTGACCCACCTCAGGCATACAGGAAGGATAATAAACATTTGTTTCCATGAGTAACGGGTATATCGAAGTCGGTTAGAGCCGACTTTAACTTACGCTCTCGTTATTATTGTAAATTCAGCTATAATCTGTAATCACTCTGTTGTCAATTTTTTATCTTTACACAATATAAACTACAAACTGCTACTACTATACTACTACAACTACTAGTCAAATCAAAGTGCATACACAGAGAAAACAGAATTTCCTGCCCGGCGCGTGTAGAAAGTCAATGCTAAGCGAAAGTTTTAGTTTTCTCATTTCTAAACGCGGTGTTGAAATTAGAAAGCTAACCGCGGCGTTCAGAAAAGCTGCATAAGCGTTATGCTCTTTAAATCCCGGTCAAAAAGTGTAGAAATCCTAAATTTTCGTGTATATTCTGCATATTTTTTCTCTGTGTTTGAATTGATTTTAATACAAAAATTTCATTGTAAAACCAAATATGATTGCAATAGATTTAACTGTGCGATTTTTCCTCGAGTGTAGTAAATAAAATTGGCTACATATAATTGGAAAGAGAACATTGAGGGACAATAGTACCAGAGTTGGAATTTAGTCGCAAGACTTATTAATCCTGAAATTTTAAGATCAAATCAGTAGCACAAAAAGTACGCATCGGAAATATTTGCTGTGATGAATGTAGAAGAAGATGTTTTCTTTCAGTATTTTCCCTGAATCTGTATTTAGTTACTTGAGAAATACTCGCGAAACAAAGCAAAATTTAAAAATAACATAAATTAATCCGGTCATTTTTAATGCATAGCAATTCCGATTGGCAAACGCATTGTTATCGCCTTCCACCAGACCTGAGTCATCAGTATAAAGCTATACACACAAATTTGTTTACGCTGTACCAAAGGTACACAGAGTAAATTCAGTTTGTTAGGTCGGATCGAGTCCAGGTAAAGGATGGTGGATTTATACTTTTATTTTTATACTCTGTACCAAAGGTACAAAGAGTATATTAAATTTGTGCAAAAATATGTAATATGGAGAAGGAACCATTTTCGACCCTATAAAGTATATATATTCTTGATCAGCATCAACAGCCGAGTCGATATAGTCACGTCCATCTGTCCGTCTGTATGAACGCACAGATCTCAAAGATGGTAAGAGATAGAGCATTGACATGTATGGGACATATATGTAAGTTGGCACTACACTCGAGTGTCGCCTGTACGCAGTGGCGCCAAGGAGACGGACGTTTGGCAGAGACAGACGATTGGCAGAGAGAGACGATCAACTAGAAGGAGAGCAACAGTAGTTGAGAGTCAGCCGTAGAATTTGTAAGCACGTAGCTGCTGGTCATAAAGTTGCAAAGTTGAATGTTCACTATCATTTTCTTTATCATTTTCCCATTCGGGTTATTATTTTAATAAACATTTAATCATTGGATATTTATAATCCTACATATATTTCAGATCAAGTTTATTTTCAATTTTTGCCACGCCCCCTGCCGCCCCAGTAATTTTTGAAAAACGTAATTTTCCACAGTTTCGAATGAAGATGTTTCTTATCTTCTAGTTATATTTAGGAATCAATATTATTTGTCGATTTGCTGAAGGAACGATCAAGATCGGATGAACGATACTCAAGCTATGAGCTAAACGAGAAAGGAAAGCTAACTTCGTCTGTGCCGAAGATTTAATACACTTGAAAAAGCGATTTTGACCAAACTTCGCAGATCAGTTTGAAAACATTTAATTTTAATAATGACCTTGTTTTTAGAACGCTAACATTGAAAATAAAAAAGTTTTTCTCGCAAAAACCCATTTTTCGAACGATCGTTTCTATGGCAGCTACAAGAAGTAGTAATCCGATTCTGGGCAGAGTTATAACACACTTTTCAAGTGTATGATAAAATCGTTCGAAGCTCTGTGGCTTGCCGAAAATTTTGGGGTGATTTGACAAATTGCTAGAATCGAAGCCAAATCTCTAGAGAATTCTGTGGCCCCCTTGAATATTTATCAGCTATGGTGCAACGCGTAAAAGAAATAATATTATTTTGAACATTTCCGGAATTCTTAAGAAATTATGCACCATTTTTGTGGTGGAGAAATATTATGGGAGCTGATATATGGCATGATATTATTCTGAATAATTATTTTCCCGCCATGCCACTATTCCCCGAATGTGATAAGCTCAGATTCTAGAAATTCAACAAACATTCCATCCGGCCCGTCTAGGTTAATCTTATTTGCGGTAAAATCCGAATGTGTCGCTTATTACGCTCATTTACTTTAAAGTAACAGCCAAAAAGTATGCAATTTAACGAAAACATCTCTAATAACTGCATTAGCCTAAAACTACACAATTGAACATATATTTTTTTAGTACAAATAGTACAAAGTTGTTATCAAAAATTGCGAACTTTGTGGCGGCATTTGGTCTACGCTTTGCTAATAAAGAGACATGAATCAAATACAATAATGAGGAACAAATCTCGAATGCTTAACTGATCGAATTGCGTTAATATTATTAATGATTTGCTGGGTAACTGAATTTTAAAATATTGTCCGCCAAAACAATTCAAAAGTCAGAGAACAGCAGAAAGCAACAATGAGCAAACCTGCCAACTTATTTCAATTATGACACTAACATTTTCGGAGTTTTAATTTTCCTTTCAAAATAAAAAGTTTGAACGCTTAAATGAAGTATAAATTTAACACGATTATGTGGATACATATAACAAAATATCAAAATTGTCTATTGCCCGAAGCAATGCCTTGCAAAAACAGTTCAACAGGCTAGTATTTTGTATCGAATTTCAATGTAAATTTTCAACAACACCCATTCCATACTTTGGGGCAGCAACAATATAATCGATTTTTTGTGAAAACGTATACAATTACTAAAAATGGTATATCCTCATTGAAATAAATCGTATAAATGTTTAGGATAGTTTATTTCAAAGTTAAGGAGTAGTACTTTACTATATTATCAAATAGAGTCAAAACAAAAACATAGGTTCCCCACAAAAAGGGTTAAAATAGGCATTTTTTGCAACTTAAATTAGTAAAAATCTCGACGTAATGGACCATTGTTGAAAACAGATTCGTGTTCAGCACACGAAAGTCATATAATCCCCACCAACTCTTCAATATACTGCAAGAAATCTATTTCTGTTGCCTTCTGTTATACAACAAATATTAGCTTTGGGAATGCCAAAACCAACGTTTTTCCATTTTGCCGTTTTGAGGGCAGATCTGATGTACCCACAAATATAGTTGCTGTAAAAATGTTTTGAAAAATATGAAAATAGTAATTTTGGTTACGTTTATATTTTTTAATGGTAGACTTTGTCATCATGATTTCTTTAGATAAGCAAGATCTTCGCATTGGTTACGAAAAATGAAATACTGGAGAAACATGAGTGAAAAATCGAAAAAAAGTAGGTTTAGACTCGATTTTTCCTTCATATCGACTCAAAAGCCTGGAAGATTCCAAGAAACCATTCTGAAGAAAGTTCACCAAAAAAATTAACACTGTTCAAGTCAAAAACTGTCATATACAGTTAAAAATGGCAAAGTTGATGAAAAACTATAAAAAAAATCGTATGAAACAATCAAAATAACTCAAAAATGAAATGATGAAGTTCAATTCCTGGGACCCAAAATAGCGGGAAACCGTTGTCTTTTTTCTTTTGAAAAAAACTATCACAGTTTTCCGAAAGCGGGTAAATAGACGTATGGTAAAGATCAATAGTTATAAAAAATGGTGAAAATTACAAAATTTTCGTATGAGTTAAGATTATAAGGTACACGGGTGAGTATATAGATGGCTAAAATTAAAAGGTCCACAAAATCGATAAATTTTTCAAAATTTCAAATTGAGTTAAGATCATATTTTGTGTTTAAAATACTAACGGGGGCGTAGCAACGCAAGACGGTACATCTAATATTATTGTATATATTCAAAATTTTAATAAATTCCTCGCTTCCTTTGCAGACGCTTTTAGATATGAAAGAAATCTAAAAAACTCGTCGAATGCTCCGGAGAACAATTGTATTAAACCAGAAGGTATACTGGCTACCTTAAGGTCGAAGACGGAACTTCAGGTGGCTTTTATCGACCGAACCGAGCCAGAAGGGATGATTTGAAACGAGAAGTTGCTAGTCCTGAAGGAAGTCTTAATGTAAGCCATTCACAATGCCATGAATCGCAGAAAAAATTTTTTCCTAGCTATCTTTGATGGCATCAAGCGGTAGCTAATGCCATGAGTGTACGAATGAAAGGAGTACCGCCGGGTGCAGCGTGTTTTATTATACCCTTCGAGAGGGTATATTAAAATAGTCCAGATATTTGTAACGTATAGAATGAAGCAATTCCGACCACATAAAGTAAATATTTTCTTGATCAGCATGACGAGCTGAGCTCATATAGCCATGTCCGTCTGTCCGTACGTCTGTTTCTACATTAAAAAAAAAAAATCAATCCATACGGGATCAAATCAATCCCAATCGGTAATGAAAACAACGTAATCGCGGATATTTTTGACCTAATTCGAAAAAGGACTGACTTGATCCGACTTTTTTAACCCTAAAAAGGATTACAAATTTCCCGGGGTAATCTTAAAAAGATTGAATTAAGCAAAAAATTCGTGAACAATTTAATCCAAATACAGGATCATTTAAAGCTTGTTCGAGATTGTTTTTGAGCTCGATATGTAATATTGATTTGATCCCAGGAAAGATACCTCTCTTCTTCCTTTCCTCCGCCATATTCCATAAGACACATCCTTACTCAATTTAAGACCCACACTAGTTTTGGTTTATTTAAAACTTCTGAAAAACAAAGATATATAAAAATTTTTTGGGATCAACTGGGATTCGAACCCACGAACGACCATGCGCACTGAACACGAAAGGAATGGCATGTTGCCGCATGTCAAAAATGTTACTTTATTTTGGTCGTTCCCGCTCTCTTATTTATGAACATGTGATCTCGAAGGGGATTGGAGTAAGCACATTTGGAATGATACTGAAAGCTTAAATTGTGTAGAATATCATGTAAGTCGAGATTGAAGTTCCAAATTCATGCCGGGCGTACTCCAAGATTAAAAAGATTGAAAATATCCTAACCTTTTTATACCCGTTACTCGAAGAGTAAAAAGCTATACTAAAGTCGTGAAAATGTATGTAATAGGCAGAAGGAATCATTTCCGACCATATAAAGTATATATATTCTTGATCAGCATCAACAGCCGAGTCGATATAGCCATGTCCGTCTGTCCCTCTGTCTGTCCGTCTGTCTGTATAAACACCTAGATCTCAGAGACGAGAATGGCTAGAGTAACCAAATTTGAAATGTAGACTCCTATTGTATGCACGCTGATCAAGTTTATTTCAAATTTTTGCCACACCCACCCCCGCCCCCACAATAAAAAATGTTGAATAACTGTTTTAAGATATCGATCTCAAATTTAAAACGTACATTTACATTCGCAATATCATTAAGCCCAGAAATTTTCTTCAAGATCGGACGATAAATAGCCGAGTTAAAATTGGTGCATACTTTTCGGCTTATTCGGTTATTAAACATATCTTTCCATGAGTAACGGGTATATCGAAGTCGGTTAGAGCCGACATACGCTCTTGTTTTTTCTGTGTATGTCTCCGTAATGCACGAAGTCTTTTGGTACAAAGACGCTGCACATTTATCGGAACCGGCCGGATCGGATAATTATAGCATATAGCTGCCATAGGAACTATCGGTCGAAAAGTAGTAAGAAAAACTTTTTTGTCTTCAACGCGAACGTTTCCAAACCTCGTATTTATTGGTTCTCTATGCTTTTACATAATTTCACCAAGTTTTATTAAAATCGGACAACAATATGGTGTAGCTACCATACAAAAAATTGTTTTGGAAAAAAGTCTTAGTAGGCAAAACTTTTTTGTTTTCAATGCTATCGCTCCCGAGTTACTGGTCAATATAACATGCCTCCACACAATACTGGCAAGTTTGATCCAAATCGGATGACTATAGAATATAGCGGCCATAGGAACGAGCGGTCGAAAAAGTGGTTCTAGTGAGAAAAACTTTTTTGTTTTCAATGGAAGCGTCTTTCTACTTTCTAGTTATGAATATTATCGGTTTCCACACAATTTTGGGAAGTTTGGTCAAAATCTGATGAATATATTGTATTCTTGCCATATAAAAAACCTGCAAGCAAATGGTCAAAGTAGTGGCGCCATCTATTGCTGAGTTTGGGAAATAACTCAGCTAAGAATGTTCGACGAAAATCATTTAAAACCTTAATTTATATAAATTATACAAGCTACAAGGGTATATAAACTTCGGTCGCGCCGAAGTTAACCTTACTTTATTTTTTTATTTATGTTATTTTAACAAAATCTTCCAAAAATGATCTATAGATACACGAGAAAGTTATAGAAATTTAAAAGTTGGCCGAAATCGATTTCTCCTAAAATTACATAGCAAGCGATATTGTATCTGAAGATTTGCAGAGAACTATAGAAGGGTTGTTTCTGAGAATTTCAATCTTGTTGTATTTCAATCTTTTTTTCAGATTCAAGCTTCTTGAATAAAAGATAGTCAGTCTAGATTTTAGATTGAATATTTTTCTGTGTACTCTGTACAGTTATTATGCTTATATGACGCAGCGCTATTGTTTTTATCACATGTGAATTCCCAAATTGCCATATAAATAATTCTGCATATTGGAATAGCCATTTAGTTGACTTTAACCAGCCTTCGAGGAGAGTTCAAGATATTTTTAAACAAACAAGCAAAATGTTGAAAGTTTCCATAATCGTATTGTTGGGGCTTTCCACACTGCAACTCTCAGGATATAATATTTTAAAGTTTGAGTGCAACGGTTCTCCATTGGGGTCTAGCAAGGAAAGAACTTCAACTGTAAGCATGGGGAAATGTATATTTTTTTGTCAAACTATTTAAAATTATTTTAACTAGCTACAAAGTACTAGAGCCGATGGTGAAGACACTTTCAATAGACTACAGCGATTGAACAAGGGAGTCCATCAACTGTAAGCACGGGAATCTTAATATTTTTTGGCAAATTATTTCAATTAATTTATACTAGCAAAAAATATCTGGAAGCGATAATGAACCCACAACGCAATCCGGTGACGACAAACACGGAGGACACTACAATTAATCAACACGGAAGAAATTTAACTGTAAGCAATCAAAACTGAATATTTTTTGCAAAAATATTAGAATATATTTTAACTAGGATCAAGGTAAGCCCCCCACGAAATTAGATGACCCAATAAAATCGAAGGGCGATAAAAGAATCGATTTTCTAACGGTAAGCATGGAAAACTGACTACCTTTTGGCAAAATAATTTAAATTATTTCAACTAGCATCAAGATGCTGAAAACGGTCAAACACCCAAACCGAAAATAGATGGCACGACAGATTCGGAAGAGGATAAAGAAGTCGATTCTACAACTGTAAGCATGAAACACTGAGTACTTTTTAGCAAAATAATTTAAATTATTTCAAATAGCATCAAGATACTGAAAACGGTCAAACTCCCAAATCGAACATAGATGGCACGACAAATTCTGGAGATACAGAAGTCGATTCTACAACTGTAAGCATGAAACACTGAGTACTTTTTAGCAAAATAATTTAAATTATTTCAACTAGCATCAAGATACTGAAAACGGTCAAACTCCCAAATCGAACATAGATGGCACGACAAATTCTGGGGATACAGAAGTCGATTCTACAACTGTAAGCATGAAACACTGAGTACTTTTTAGCAAAATAATTTAAATTATTTCAACTAGCATCAAGATACTGAAAACGGTCAAACACCCAAATCGAAAATAGATGGCACGACAGATTCGGAAGAGGATAAAGAAGTCGATTCTACAACTGTAAGCATGAAACACTGAGTACTTTTTAGCAAAATAATTTAAATTATTTCAACTAGCCCCATGGTACTGGAGAGGATAGTAAGGCCCCAGCAAAATCAGATGCCCCGACAATTTTGAAGGGGGATAAACAAGGCGATTCTCCAACTGTAAGCATGGAAAACTAAGTACTTTTTGGCAAAATAATTTAAATTATTTCAACTAGCCTCATGGTACTGGAGAGGATAGTAAGGCCCCAGCAAAATCAGATGCCCCGACAATTTTGAAGGGGGATAAACAAGGCGATTCTCCAACTGTAAGCATGGAAAACTAAGTACTTTTTGGCAAAATAATTTAAATTATTTCAACTAGCCCCATGGTACTGGAGAGGATAGTAAGGCCCCAGCAAAATCAGATGCCCCGACAATTTTGAAGGGGGATAAACAAGGCGATTCTCCAACTGTAAGCATGGAAAACTAAGTACTTTTTAGCAAAATAAATTAAACTATTTCAACTAGCCTCATGGTACTGGAGAGGATAGTAAGGCCCCAGCAAAATCAGATGCCCCGACAATTTTGAAGGGGGATAAACAAGGCGATTCTCCAACTGTAAGCATGGAAAACTAAGTACTTTTTGGCAAAATAATTTAAATTATTTCAACTAGCCTCATGGTACTGGAGAGGATAGTAAGGCCCCAGCAAAATCAGATGCCCCGACAATTTTGAAGGGGGATAAACAAGGCGATTCTCCAACTGTAAGCATGGAAAACTAAGTACTTTTTGGCAAAATAATTTAAATTATTTCAACTAGCCTCATGGTACTGGAGAGGATAGTAAGGCCCCAGCAAAATCAAATGCCCCGACAATTTTGAAGGGGGATAAACAAGGCGATTCTCCAACTGTAAGCATGGAAAACTAAGTACTTTTTGGCAAAATAATTTAAATTATTTCAACTAGCCCCATGGTACTGGAGAGGATAGTAAGGCCCCAGCAAAATCAGATGCCCCGACAATTTTGAAGGGGGATAAACAAGGCGATTCTCCAACTGTAAGCATGGAAAACTAAGTACTTTTTGGCAAAATAATTTAAATTATTTCAACTAGCCTCATGGTACTGGAGAGGATAGTAAGGCCCCAGCAAAATCAGATGCCCCGACAATTTTGAAGGGGGATAAACAAGGCGATTCTCCAACTGTAAGCATGGAAAACTAAGTACTTTTTAGCAAAATAAATTAAACTATTTCAACTAGCCTCATGGTACTGGAGAGGATAGTAAGGCCCCAGCAAAATCAGATGCCCCGACAATTTTGAAGGGGGATAAACAAGGCGATTCTCCAACTGTAAGCATGGAAAACTAAGTACTTTTTAGCAAAATAATTTAAATTATTTCAACTAGCATCAAGATTCTGAAAACGGTCAAACACCCAAACCGAAAATAGATGGCACAACAAATTGGAATGGGGATATAGAAGTCGAATCTACAACTGTAAGCATGAAACACTGAGTACTTTTTAGCAAAATAATTTAAATTATTTCAAATAGCATCAAGATTCTGAAAACGGTCAAACACCCAAAACGAAAATAGATGGCACGACAAATTGGAATGGGGATATAGAAGTCGATTCTACAACTGTAAGCATGAAACACTGAGTACTTTTTAGCAAAATAATTTAAATTATTTCAACTAGCATCAAGATACTGAAAACGGTCAAACACCCAAATCGAAAATAGATGACACGACAAATTCTGGGGATACAGAAGTCGATTCTACAACTGTAAGCATGAAACACTGAGTACTTTTTAGCAAAATAATTTAAATTATTTCAACTAGCATCAAGATACTGAAAACGGTGAAACACCCCAATCGAAAATCGATGACACGACAAATTCTGGGGATACAGAAGTCGATACTACAACTGTAAGCATGAAACACTGAGTACTTTTTAGCAAAATAATTTAAATTATTTCAACTAGCATCAAGATACTGAAAACGGTCAAACACCCAAACCGAAAATAGATGGCACAACAAATTGGAATGGGGATATAGAAGTCGAATCTACAACTGTAAGCATGAAACACTGAGTACTTTTTAGCAAAATAATTTAAATTATTTCAAATAGCATCAAGATTCTGAAAACGGTCAAACACCCAAACCGACAATATATAGCACGACAAATTGGAATGGGGATATAGAAGTTGATTCTGCAACTGTAAGCATGAAACACTGAGTACTTTTTAGCAAAATAATTTAAATTATTTCAACTAGCATCAAGATGCTGAAAACGGTCAAACACCCAAATCGAAAATAGATGGCACGACAGATTCGGAAGAGGATAAAGAAGTCGATTCTACAACTGTAAGCATGAAACACTGAGTACTTTTTAGCAAAATAATTTAAATTATTTCAAATAGCATCAAGATTCTGAAAACGGTCAAACACCCAAACCGAAAATAGATGGCACAACAAATTGGAATGGGGATATAGAAGTCGATTCTACAACTGTAAGCATGAAACACTGTGTACTTCTTACCAAAATAATTTAAATTATTTCAACTAGCATCAAGATTCTGAAAACGGTCAAACACCCAAACCGAAAATAGATGGCACGACAAATTGGAATGGGGATATAGAAGTCGATTCTGCAACTGTAAGCATGAAACACTGTGTACTTCTTAGCAAAATAATTTAAATTATTTCAACTAGCATCAAGATGCTGAAAACGGTCAAACACCCAAATCGAAAATAGATGGCACGACAGATTCGGAAGAGGATAAAGAAGTCGATTCTACAACTGTAAGCATGAAACACTGAGTACTTTTTAGCAAAATAATTTAAATTATTTCAACTAGCATCAAGATTCTGAAAACGGTCAAACACCCAAACCGAAAATAGATGGCACGACAAATTGGAATGGGGATATAGAAGTCGATTCTACAACTGTAAGCATGAAACACTGTGTACTTCTTACCAAAATAATTTAAATTATTTCAACTAGCATCAAGATTCTGAAAACGGTCAAACACCCAAACCGAAAATAGATGGCACGACAAATTCTGGGGATATAGAAGTCGATTCTACAACTGTAAGCATGGAAAACTGAGTTCTTTTTGGCAAAATAATTTACATTATTTCATCTAGCCTCATGGTACTGGACACGATGATAAAACCCCATCGAAATCAGATGACCAGACAGTTTTGAAGGTGGATAATCAAAGCGATTCTCTAACTGTAAGCATGGAAAACTGAGTACTTTTTAGCAAAATAATTTAAATTATTTCAAATAGCATCAAGATTCTGAAAACGGTCAAACACCCAAACCGAAAATAGATGGCACAACAAATTGGAATGGGGATATAGAAGTCGATTCTACAACTGTAAGCATGAAACACTGTGTACTTCTTACCAAAATAATTTAAATTATTTCAACTAGCATCAAGATTCTGAAAACGGTCAAACACCCAAACCGAAAATAGATGGCACGACAAATTCTGGGGATATAGAAGTCGATTCTACAACTGTAAGCATGGAAAACTGAGTTCTTTTTGGCAAAATAATTTACATTATTTCATCTAGCCTCATGTTACTGGACACGATGATAAAACCCCATCGAAATCAGATGACCAGACAGTTTTGAAGGTGGATAATCAAAGCGATTCTCTAACTGTAAGCATGGAAAACTGAGTACTTTTTAGCAAAATAATTTAAATTATTTCAAATAGCATCAAGATTCTGAAAACGGTCAAACACCCAAACCGAAAATAGATGGCACAACAAATTGGAATGGGGATATAGAAGTCGATTCTACAACTGTAAGCATGAAACACTGTGTACTTCTTACCAAAATAATTTAAATTATTTCAACTAGCATCAAGATTCTGAAAACGGTCAAACACCCAAACCGAAAATAGATGGCACGACAAATTGGAATGGGGATATAGAAGTCGATTCTACAACTGTAAGCATGGAAAACTGAGTACTTTTTGGCAAAATAATTTAAATTATTTCAACTAGCATCAAGATTCTGAAAACGGTCAAACACCCAAACCGAAAATAGATGGCACGACAAATTCTGGGGATATAGAAGTCGATTCTACAACTGTAAGCATGAAACACTGTGTACTTCTTACCAAAATAATTTAAATTATTTCAACTAGCATCAAGATTCTGAAAACGGTCAAACACCCAAACCGAAAATAGATGGCACGACAAATTCTGGGGATATAGAAGTCGATTCTACAACTGTAAGCATGGAAAACTGAGTACTTTTTAGCAAAATAATTTAAATTATTTCAACTAGCCTCATGTTACTGGAAACGATCATACACCCGAACCGAAAATAGATGGCACGACAGATTCCGAAGAGGATAAAGAAGTCGATTCTACAACTGTAAGCATGGAAAACTGTGCACTTTTTGGTAAAATAATTTAAATTATTTCAACTAGCATCAAGATTCTGAAAGCGGTCAAACACCCAAACCGAAAATAGATGGCACGACAAATTGGAATGGGGATATAGAAGTCGATTCTACAACTGTAAGCATGGAAAACTGAGTTCTTTTTAGCAAAATAATTTAAATTATTTCAACTAGCATCAAGATTCTGAAAACGGTCAAACACCCAAACCGAAAATAGATGGCACGACAAATTGGAATGGGGATATAGAAGTCGATTCTACAACTGTAAGCATGAAACACTGTGTACTTCTTACCAAAATAATTTAAATTATTTCAACTAGCATCAAGATTCTGAAAACGGTCAAACACCCAAACCGAAAATAGATGGCACGACAAATTCTGGGGATATAGAAGTCGATTCTACAACTGTAAGCATGGAAAACTGAGTTCTTTTTAGCAAAATAATTTAAATTATTTCAACTAGCATCAAGATTCTGAAAACGGTCAAACACCCAAACCGAAAATAGATGTCACGACAAATTGGAATGGGGATATAGAAGTCGATTCTACAACTGTAAGCATGGAAAACTGAGTTCTTTTTAGCAAAATAATTTAAATTATTTCAACTAGCATCAAGATTCTGAAAACGGTCAAACACCCAAACCGAAAATAGATGGCACGACAAATTGGAATGGGGATATAGAAGTCGATTCTACAACTGTAAGCATGGAAAACTGAGTACTTTTTGGCAAAATAATATAAATTATTTCAAATAGCATCAAGATTCTGAAAACGGTCAAACACCCAAACCGAAAATAGATGGCACGACAAATTCTGGGGATACAGAAGTCGATTCTACAACTGTAAGCATGAAACACTGAGTACTTTTTAGCAAAATAATTTAAATTATTTTAACTAGTATCAAGATTCTGAAAACGGTCAAACACCCAAACCGAAAATAGATGGCACGCCAATTTCTGGGGATACAGAAGTCGATTCTACAACTGTAAGCATGAAACACTGAGTACTTTTCGGCAAAATAATTTAAATTATTTTAACTAGCATCAAGATTCTGAAAACGGTCAAACACCCAAACCGAAAATAGATGGCACGACAGATTCCGAAGAGGATAAAGAAGTCGATTCTACAACTGTAAGCATGGAAAACTGTGCACTTCTTACCAAAATAATTTAAATTATTTCAACTAGCATCAAGATTCTGAAAACGGTCAAACACCCAAACCGAAAATAGATAGCACGACAAATTCTGGGGATATAGAAGTCGATTCTACAACTGTAAGCATGGAAAACTGAGTTCTTTTTGGCAAAATAATTTACATTATTTCATCTAGCCTCATGTTACTGGACACGATGATAAAACCCCATTGAAATCAGATGACCAGACAGTTTTGAAGGTTGATAATCAAAGCGATTCTCTAACTGTAAGCACGGAAAACTAGTATTCATTAGCAAAATAATTTGAATTATTTCAACTAGCCTCTCGGTACTGGACACGATGACGAAACCACAACAAAATCCAATGAGTTTTCTCGGAAGATTTCGCAGACACACATGAGAAATTCGTTCCTTGGACAGATTTTGCAGAGTCTACTTCAACTGTAAGCATAAAAAACCGAAAATTGTTTGGGAAAAATATTAAATGGTTTATTCCAATTAGCAATGACGAGGGCACAAATAACCCTGCAACTATTATTGGGACTACAGAGAGCCCCTCAACTGAGTTTGCTACTGGCCAAAGGCGCTCCTCAATTAGATTAAGCTATGCTCAATATCAATATACCATCAACGTAGAGTCAACGTAGAGGTTCCTTTAACGTAAGAATTGAAGCGGATTCTAAAGACCATGAATGTTTATAATATTTGTAATTAGAGCTAAATGGTATGACCATTTTAATAAATGTATATTTGGGCAAATTATAAATAGTTTTTCAGGCACAAGGATACTCGGACTCGCACACTCAAACAACAATCTCAATTAAAGGAATATTGTGACAAACATTTTCCGCCAATATTACATGCGCCTTTAAGCCTAAATTATATAATCGAGGGTGTGCTGAAAATCTCTATAGATTTTCTTATAAGCGATTGCTATTCGAACTGAAATCAGACAACTTTGTATGAAAAACAAAACAGTCATATGCAAAAATAATAAAAGTATCTTCCGATATGGTGAGCCACTGGGCCTTTTAACAATATTCTTTTCCGATGGTGCCACATTCTGATGGATTTGTGAGTGTTATTCGCCTGATTTCATTTGCCCATGAGAGGAAAGTAAGGCATTTAAAAGGCTAGAATCACGGATATGACTAAGACACTCGTTTGAAACGCCTTGTATTGATCGGAAGGTGTTTATTTTGAAGAAAATTTATTTAACTTATTTTGCCTGAATATTAATGTGTGTTCTTATTTCTAAAAGGTCCAGCTTACTCTGCAGCTTGTAGGTATCGACATTTGAATTAAACAACAAGAAAGAAAGTCGGTCAAGCCCGACTATAACATACTCTGTACCCCCAAAGTTTGTATATATCTGATCACTTTAAGTTAGAAGCCATACAAAGTTTTAAAAAGCCATAAAGTGTGTAAAGTGCTGCCCATCATAATTGTTTGTTTTCCTTATAACTCGACTATCGTTCATCGGATCTTTATTATTCTTTCAGCAAAAATAAATAATGCTAATAACTTACTATCTCTAGAAGGTCGAACAATCTTTCTTTTAAACTGTGGGATATATGATGTTTTTTCCAAATTGCGGGGGCGGGAGGAGGTGTGGCGAAAATGGAAAATAAAGTTGATCTGCCTGCAAGTATAAGAAGTATTTGTCCCCTTCTATCTCTTAACATCACTGAAATCTGTGCGTTCTTACAGACAGACGGACAGAAGGACAGACTGACAGACTGACAGACGGACAAACGGACATGGTTAAATCGACTTGGCTGTTGATGCTGATCAAGAATATATACACTTTATATGGTCAGAAATCACTCCTACTCCCTGTTACATACGTTTGCACAAACTTAATATACTCTGTGTACCGTTGGTACAGAGTATAAAATCGTTCACATTTCAAACCCTGATATAAAGATAAAATTGCATATAAATATTAATATAACAGGAAAGCTCTCATTCCTATACTAATAAGCTCAAAACAATTGCAACAAAAGCAAGCAACCGAAAATGAAAACACTTAAATTTTCCACCAATTTTACCTTTCTTTCTCTTACTTTCAGATACGGAAAAAATTATTTCTTTAAAGCTTCTACGGACTTGGGAAGTAATGAGAAGTTGCTAACAAAAATTGTTGGAAGAAGAAGCAAAAGTAACAATTTCGCCACGCTTAACATGTTGCCTGTTCGCAGCTAAGACCTTATGTTACGCTTTACAGCACATTAACGGAGTCTCTGTTAATAGAATGTGGGTCTTATTATAGCCCGTACACATTAAAAATGGGTAATAGGAGATCAAGAAATTATGCAAAAGTACGCAAAAGTCTGAAGGAAGCATCTCCGATCCTATAAAGTATATATATTCTTGATCGCCATCAATAGCCGAGTCGATTTTACCATGTCCGTCTGACTGTCTGTTTGTCTTCATGAACGCACAGATCTCAGAGATGGTAAGCGATAGAGGTTCTACATGTATGGGATATCAACTTCTTATACTTGCAGACAGATCAAGTTTATTTTCAATTTTTGCCACGCCCCTTCCCGCCCCCGCAAATTGAAAAAAACCTCATATCTCCCACAGTTTTGTAGATAGATGCTTTGTACCACCGATAAAAATCGGATGAACGATACTCAAGTTATGACCAAAAGAAAGCTCGCTGCCGTAGAAATGAGTCTTTATTGGTTCCGCGCCACTTTGGCGCATTTTCAGTGAAACCGCTCACATAGTTCATATATGCCAACATTTTACAATTAATTAATCAGTTGTCCGACTATTTGATAACATAAATTTTAGATCCCGATAGAGGTAATAAAAATAATTATAGTTCTTCGGACAGTAACCACTTTTATATCTTTTAAGCAGCTTTCTATTGTCTATTGAGCAGGTGCTCAATTGTAATTGTATATTAAACAAATTTAGTCATACACAACAAATTTCTACCTGTCGGCGCACAGTGGCCGTATCTTTTGAATCGATATTTTTCAAGTATATCATTCCGTTCAAGAGTTACGATTTTTGCAACGCGAAACCGGCCCGACTCTCGTGCACAAAGGTTACTTTCATTTCATATCAATACATAGATTAATCATGCATATTGATATGTTCAAGTCGCTCATACTCGTACATACATATTTTTCTATTATTTTCTATTAAGAAATATGTATCTGACAAAAATTTTTACTCTAGAAGCGTGGTCTAGCGTGGATGCATTTTTTACAGTCCATCAATGTTGGAAAATATGGTACAAATTTTGAAAAGAAAATTAAATTTTTAAATTAATTTTTCTTTAGAATTGATTCATCTTTAAAAAACAAAAAACCAAATTACCATCGGAATATCCGTTTGGTTTTAACACGCTCCCAAACGTAAGAATTGATTCATCTTTAACAAACAAAAAACCAAATTACCATCGGAATATCCGTTTGGTTTTAAAACGCTCCCAAACGTGACATTTAAAACAAAAAAAAAACCAAACTTTATGAGTTTGAAAAATTTTTCATCTTTGAACCACTTTAAAAACCAAAATAATTGACCAAATTCAATAAACCAAAGTTTTTTGGGCTAGTTGGAGTACCCTTTATTAAATTAAATTTATTCGGCCAAAAAAACGTCCATCAATTTTTGATTTTTTCAATGCTAAATCGGCCAAACCGTCCACTGTACGGCGGTTTCCCTTTTATGGACTCTATGGTCTAGATGCGGATTTTAAATTTCCTTACAAAACATTGCTGGTTCACTCATCTATTGTTAGGGTATACTAAACTTTACAACCAGCTGTATAATGGTATAACCAAACTTCTCTAGTCCCCAATCTGCCATCAATTGAAAACGTCTTCCTTCCTATTTTATCGCGATTTTGGCCTCACGTTTTTGACACTTGGCATTTGAGCTATTTAAGCTGAGAATGATAGATCTATTTGCTTTGTTCAGCTGATTTGAGCTGTATCATTTCAAACAGATCATATGGATTATGGCTCATGTCGTGAGCTATTATTCAATGAATCAATCATTTTGTGAGATACGAGTAGAATTTCTTTAATAGTTCAAATCAAAAACAAAGTCAAGGGGAACTTTGATTCAATTCATGCCGGGCTTTACTATGTACCTTAGGTAGAGTCTCTGGTACGACAAAGTATAAACAGTTAAGTTAGTTTGGCAAAATTTCTACTCGAAATGGCATTTATGTTTCTTCTGAGTCACATTTCTAACATTTATTTCTGCGACTAAGTAGCAAAATATGCCTTGATATACAAATTTTATCAGATTTCAGTTTTAAAAAAGTTTTCTGTTGAAATAAATAAAAAATATTGCAATTCAGACTAAGGAAGTCATTATGCCGTTACCGAACTAAATGAACCAAACTTTCCCAAAAAAAAAAATGATTTGGTTTATGCATTATAATTATTAAAGTGTTTATTTAATTTATTCTACTACAAAGTCAACGAATAAATAACCCCATGTCATACTTAGATATACCCTTTTTCACACCGAAAGAACCAATTAATAACCAATGTAGTACAGATAATGGACAACATATCAGAGAACTTAAGAAGAGCGCCGCCAAATATGTTATAACATATACAGTATTTTATTATACCCTTGCAAAGGGTATTATAATTTTGCACAGAAGTTTGCAACGCATAGAAATATTCATTTCCGACCCCATAAACTATATATATTCTTGATCAGGTCGACGAGCTGAGTCGATTGAGCTTTGTCCGTCCGTCTGTCTGTCTGTCCGTCTGTTTCTACGCAAACTAGTCTCCCAGTTTTAAAGCTATCGAGCTGAAATTTTGCACAGAGTCTTCTTTTTACTGCACGCTGCTAATATGTCGGAACCGACCGGATCGGTTGACTATATCTTATAGCTGCCATAGGAACCATCGGTCAAAAAATGGGTCTAAGTGAGAAAAACTATTTTGTTCTTAGTGTTAGCGTTCCCAAACACGGTCATTATTAATATTATATTCTTTGAAACAGATTTGCAAACTTTGGTCAAAATCGGATGACCATATCTTATAGCTGCCATAGGACCGATCGGTCGGAAGATGGGTCGTACTGAGTAAAACTTTTTTGTTTTCAATGTTAGCGTCCTCAAACTCGTCCCTTATTAATATTATATGCTTTCAAGCAGATTTGCTAACTTTGGTCAAAATCGGATGACTATATCTTATAGCTGCCATAGGACCGATCGGTCGGAAAATAGGTCTTGGTGAAAAATTTTTTTTGTTTTCAAGTAAATCGGTCTTAAGGTTGGTGATTATTAATATTAAGCGCTTTCAAACTAATTTGAAAAATTTGGTCGAAATTAGATGACTATATCTTCAGGCTGCCATTGGACTTATCGGTCGGAAAATGAGTCTTAGTGAGAAAAACTTTTTTGTTTTCAATTTTATAGTTCTTAAACTTGGCGATTGTTAATATGTTTTGTTGTTTGTTGATTTGTTTTCAAAAAGGTTCGCGAAATTTGGTCGAAATTAGATGTTCATCTGACTGAAAATGGATTTTAGTTACAAGAGTTTTTTATTTTTATCTAAGCTTTCTTAAACTCTGTCATTTCAAAAACAGCTCTTGCAAGGGTATAAAAACTTCGGCACAGACGAAGTTAGCTTGGCCTTCTCGTTTTTATTTTTACTTATTTATTTATTTGCTAAGAGTTGACAAAAAAAGGCAAAAATGTGTATACGTTACAAAAATTTATGAGCTAAGGAAGCCTATCAAAGAAAATCTAATAAAATTACAAAATAAACTAATAACGACTCCGACACGGTGGGGGAATTTTATTTGCCCGTCCGGCCAGCTATGCCCCTATTCACAGCCGATTGTAGTCAGAGACGTTATTAGAGCTAACAAATAATATGGAGATCGAGAAGAGGGAGAGAGAGAAAGAGAGAGAAAAAACCAAAACCATGTAGGAACAAAGGAAAAAACTAAGATAATATAATAAATTAAAATAAAACAGAGATAGAGAAAATGGGAGAAAACTATCTAAAAGTAAACTTTAAAAATACAAAATTTATACGTAAAACTTAAAACTTAATAGCCGGAAAATCTCTGACCCGGTGGGAGAGGATTTTTTAGCCAGTCCGGCAAGCTATGCCCCTACTCACAGCTGGGAGGGGTCAGAGATTTCCCCGGAGATAATTATGGAGAGAAGTTTTCAGAGCGAAGAGAGAGAGATCTGTTGAGAGCAGAGATCATTGTAATTTTGACATAAGACCCGAAAACGATTGTGCTGGGCATAATCAGTTGTGCATCTGCGCAAGATTAAAGGTAAATAGTTTCTAGTTGGCCTAGAAGGAACGAAAAAGTTAAGGCGACCTAAGAGTTCGGTAGAGTCTACATCACTAATGATTAGCTTATGGAGAAAAGAAACGCCTAGGACGGTTCTACGATTAGCTAACGAAGGAAGGTTAATAAGCAAGAGTCTGCTGGAGTACGAAGGCAGACGAAGGCTAGGATCCCAATTTAGTCCACGAAGAGCAAAAAGAAAAAATGCTTTTGTACTGATTCAATACGATCGATATGCTTTTTATATTGCGGACACCAAGTAAGTAAGTTTGATAAGTAGATAATGCCGAAATACTCAGAAATCAGTACTTGCAGCATATTTTTCCGCTCTTTGGCATTAAATTTGTTAAAAACGCCACTGGAACGCACTACAAAATTCTGTATAATCAATAAAAAGCGCTACGCAATTGGAAATGATACTTAAAGACCATCTTCAGAGACAAAATATAAAATTCCAATTTAAAAATTGTACAGATATTTGTAACGCATAAAAGGAAGCATCTCTGACCACATAAAGAATATATATTCTTGATCAGCATGACGAGCTTAGTTTATATGGCCATGTCTGTCTGTCCGTCTGTTTCTATGCTATCTCCTCCGTCAGTTTTAAAGCTATCTTAACCAAGCTTTGGACAAAGTCTTTTGGTACATTTGTTGGAACTGGACGGATCGGATCACTATAGCATATAGCTACCACAGGAACTATCCGTCGAAAAAGTAGTTTTAGTTTGAAAATTTTTTTTGTCTTCAACGCAAACGTGCCCAACCCTCGTATTTATAAGTTGTCTATGCTTTTACATAATTCCATCTAGTTTGATGAAAATCGGTCAACTATATAGTATAGCTGCCGCACAAAATACAGTTCTGAAAAAAAGTTTCGGTAGGAAAAACTTTTTTGTTTTCAATGCTATCGCTTTTAAACATGTTACTGATCAATATTATATGCTACCACACAATTTTGCCAAGTCGGATCCAAATCGCATGACTATAGCGTATAGCTGCCATAGGAACGATCGGTCGAAAAAGCAGTTCTAGTGAAAAATACTTTTTTGTTTTCAATGGTAGCGTCTTTAAGTTTTCCAGTTATGAATATTATCGGTTTCCACTCAATTTTGACGAGTTTGATCCAAATCTGATGAATATATCGTATAGCTGCCATATAACAAACTGGCAAGCAAATGTTTAAAATAGTGGCGATATCTGTTGCTGAGTTGGGAAAATAATTGAGCTAAGAATGTTCCACGAAAAACCTTAATTTATATAGATATTACAAGCTACAAGGGAATATAAGCTTCGGCTGAGCCGAAGTTATTTTTATACTCTGTACCGAAGGTACATAGAGTAGGTTTGAATAGGTTTGACATGTATGGGGTATATATTTTTTATACTTGCAGGCAGATCAAGTTTATTTTCAATTTTTGCCACGCCCCCTCCCGCCCCCGCAATTTGGAAAAAACGTCATATCTCCTACAGTTTTGAAGATAGATCGTTCGTACCCTCTAGAGATACCTTGTACCAAAATTATTTATCGATTTGCTGAAGGAATGATAAAGATCGGATGAACGATACTCAAGTTATGAGCAAAAAACGGCTAGTGGTTGAGTATAATTCTTTATAACCAACACAAATCAACAGTTATTAATTACAACATTTTGGAATAGCAATTGGGTATTTCCGCTCAACGATCGCTGTTTCGAGAATAATTTAAATAAATTTTCTTATGCTATAATTTTTAAATTATGATTTTTTTACTATGTTTTTAATTTAATATTATTTAATCGAAATTTTTGACATTGTTGCTACCAAAAATTGTGATTTTTCGAGTTTTGGTTTACATTTTCCATGCTTCCATGTCTTCTAGTTGAGACCTGATTTTTAAAAACTTGTGGAAAGAAATCGGGAAAAGATATTTTGATTCTGTTTTTTGTATTTGTATGCACAATTCTTTAAAAAAATCTTTAAAAAAAAAATAGTAAAAAATTTGTATTTCAACTAACGAGGTGCAGGCCATAGCGTCCATTAAGCCCTACATCATCAAAATTGTTGCAGTAGAACTTGAGAAAAGCTGCGAACCATTTTGAAAAACGTGGTTTCGAGAAAAACGCGTTTAATGTTTCGACAACTGTTTTCAATGCAATAAATAATATTTTTATTAGATTTCAAACATGGATTTGAAGCATTTACCCAAATGTTAGCTTTCACCGAAAAAAAATTATCGAAATCGGTTTAAAAGATCTCGAGAAATTTCAATCAAAGTGCGTTAAGACATGGAAAAAAAAATCTTAAAATTTCCATGTAAATTTTTTTTTTCAAAAGCAACTTATTTAAAATTTTCAAACATTTTATAGCTTTTTTTTTAAGTCTTATGATAAAAAAAGTAAATCCATAGAATTTTTAAAAATACGAGAGTCGATGGAAATTTTTTCATAAACGAGGGCCGGAAAAAAAAATAGATCTTGTTTATTGTTGTAAAATATATTGTCGAATCTGCTTGAAAGTTTTACAGGATGATTTGAAGACCATATTTGAACGTAATACGAAGTTAATAAAAACAAAATTGAAAAAAAAAAAACAATTTCTAAACTAGAAGACCCCCTTAAGTGCCCTTAACTAACTCTCAACTAGAAGACATGGAAGCATGGAAAATGTTAACCAAAACTCGAAAAATTACAATTTTTGGTAGCAACAATGTCAAAAATTTCGATTAAATTATATTAAATTAATAACATACATAGTAAAAAAATCATAATTTAAAAATTACAGCATAAGAAAATTTATTAAAATTATTCTCGAAACAGCGATCGTTGAGCGGAAATACCCAATTGCTATTCCAAAATGTTGTAATTAATAACTGTTGATTTGTGTTGGTTATAAAGAATTATACTCAACCACTAGCCGTTTTTTGCTCATAACTTGAGTATCGTTCATCCGATCTTTATCATTCCTTCAGCAAATCGATAAATAATTTTGGTACAAGGTATCTCTAGAGGGTACGAACGATCTATCTTCAAAACTGTAGGAGATATGACGTTTTTTCCAAATTGCGGGGGCGGGAGGGGGCGTGGCAAAAATTGAAAATAAACTTGATCTGCCTGCAAGTATAAAAAATATATACCCCATACATGTCAAACCTATTCAAACCTACTCTATGTACCTTCGGTACAGAGTATAAAAATAACTTCGGCTCAGCCGAAGCTTATATTCCCTTGTAGCTTGTAATATCTATATAAATTAAGGTTTTTCGTGGAACATTCTTAGCTCAGTTATTTTCCCAACTCAGCAACAGATGGCGCCACTATTTTAAACATTTTAGTTACGAGGTTTTAATGTGTAACTAACTTTATTGAACATAACTTAAGCTAACAATTATTGTTAAGTCGAACGGAGCGAAGCGGGAGCGTGCCGCGCTGGCCGAAGCCAAGCCAGAAACTGAGCGCCAGGGATGGCGCGTGTTGTCGTTCTGCTATCGCGTCAGGGATGGTGCTCGATCAATGGTGTGACCAGAGGTGGCCAGGGCTGCCACAGTACTCCCCCTCCAGAGACCATGTGGGAACGAATGATCAAGTTTTGAGTATAGCCGGGATGAAGGTATGTCCGGGGTGAGCATCTACAGGATTTGCACAAGTCCCAAAGTGGAGGAATGCTTGCGTATACTTATCTCTGTGATGACTGTGTCGCAGTTGTGTCGATGGTAACCTCGCGTTGAGGCCGTTGCTTCGAGTGGGGGTCGATAAGCAAGTTCGTTCGATCAGGGTTGAAGTTGAAGAGTCAATAGTACTGGGTATTGTACCCCGAGTAGAGACTTTCGTTTGCCACGCCTTGTGGACTTTCGTTTGCCACTCGTTGTGGACTTTCGCTTGCCACGCGTTGTGGACTTTCGCTTGCCACGCGTTGTGGACTTTCGCTTGCCACGCGTTGTGGACTTTCGCTTGCCACTCGTTGTGGACTTTCGTGATGAGATCGAGAACTTGTATGTAGACTCAGGCTGGCATCAATTGCCAAACAAAGAGCGTCTCGAGTTGAAGCTGGTTGCTAGTGTTCGGTCAGGTATGCGGATCGCTGTGCATGAACATCGGCGACGACGAAAGATGCGATGATGATCCGAATTCAGCCGCGCGACTTACTTCCATAAGTATGATCGATCGTCTGGCAGGCTGCGTACAATGTAAGATCTGAAAATTGCTGGGATGTTTGACCAACGTGAGATCGGTTACATGTAGTTGATGAGTCGGTTAGGCGCGAGCAGCGGTGTAGGGCAGGCTGGCGATGAATGTTTTCGTGGGCAGCGGTTGTTGGACAGCTTGACGTGGAATGCATTGGCTGCAATCAGGATGTGGACAGCTCGACGTGTAAGGACCTCGGCGACAGACAGGAGGTCTGTGGACAATTTGCGTGGGCAGAGGTCGATGTCATGCAACGCTCATACTTTCAAGGAAATTCTGGCAGATTGAGCGATATAAATACATACATATGCATACATATGACCACATGCGTTGGTGTCTGTGTGTGTGAATGTGTTTAGGCGTTGCCGGCGTCGTTTTCTAACCAGGAGGTTTGTCGATGGTGTTTCACAATTTGCAAAAAAAATTCCACTGCCAAAAGTACGAATGAGCGACTCCTGGTTGGAGTGAGGTCTTCTCGATGATCGCCAGCCGTGTGATTTGCACAAAAAATTGCTGTTTGTACTATATGTGTGCGCGCTGGTAGATGCTGTCCGTGTGAGAACGCGCCAAAATTCGTTCGATCGCATGCTGCAGACGCCGTCAGCATGTGTGTGTGTTTTGCCGGCGTCATTCGTGTGTGTGTGGGACACAATGCCCAAAAAACATCGAGATGGCTCCGTTGCCGCTCGGGAGGATCTGGCTGCCTGCTATTGAGGATTTGGGTGTGTTGCTGTTGTTGAGTTTCTGGCTTTAGTTAGCTTAATACTGTTTGAAATTGCTGATCGACAGTTGTATGTCGACATAAATCCCACAATGGCGTCACAGTATGGGTGTGTGCGTGTGTGTGTGAATCTGCGATCGAAATGTTTTACGCATCAGATAATTGTTGCAGAAGTTCGCGTAATCGTTGCTTTCAATCGTCGGAGGTCACCACTTTAGTTACGAGGTTTTAATGTGTAACTAACTTTATTGAACATAACTTAAGCTAACAATTATTGTTAAGTCGAACGGAGCGAAGCGGGAGCGTGCCGCGCTGGCCGAAGCCAAGCCAGAAACTGAGCGCCAGGGATGGCGCGTGTTGTCGTTCTGCTATCGCGTCAGGGATGGTGCTCGATCAATGGTGTGACCAGAGGTGGCCAGGGCTGCCACAACATTTGCTTGCCAGTTTGTTATATGGCAGCTATACGATATATTCATCAGATTTGGATCAAACTCGTCAAAATTGAGTGGAAACCGATAATATTCATAACTGGAAAACTTAAAGACGCTACCATTGAAAACAAAAAAGTATTTTTCACTAGAACTGCTTTTTCGACCGATCGTTCCTATGGCAGCTATACGCTATAGTCATGCGATTTGGATCCGACTTGGCAAAATTGTGTGGTAGCATATAATATTGATCAGTAACATGTTTAATAGCGATAGCATTGAAAACAAAAAAGTTTTTCCTACCGAAACTTTTTTTCAGAACTGTATTTTGTGCGGCAGCCATACTATATAGTTGACCGATTTTCATCAAACTAGATGGAATTATGTAAAAGCATAGACAACTTATAAATACGAGGGTTGGGCACGTTTGCGTTGAAGACAAAAAAAATTTTCAAACTAAAACTACTTTTTCGACGGATAGTTCCTGTGGTAGCTATATGCTATAGTGATCCGATCCGTCCAGTTCCAACAAATGTACCAAAAGACTTTGTCCAAAGCTTGGTTAAGATAGCTTTAAAACTGACGGAGGAGATAGCATAGAAACAGACGGACAGACAGACATGGCCATATAAACTAAGCTCGTCATGCTGATCAAGAATATATATTCTTTATGTGGTCAGAGATGCTTCCTTTTATGCGTTACAAATATCTGTACAATTTTTAAATTGGAATTTTATATTTTGTCTCTGAAGATGGTCTTTAAGTATCATTTCCAATTGCGTAGCGCTTTTTATTGATTATACAGAATTTTGTAGTGCGTTCCAGTGGCGTTTTTAACAAATTTAATGCCAAAGAGCGGAAAAATATGCTGCAAGTACTGATTTCTGAGTATTTCGGCATTATCTACTTATCAAACTTACTTACTTGGTGTCCGCAATATAAAAAGCATATCGATCGTATTGAATCAGTACAAAAGCATTTTTTCTTTTTGCTCTTCGTGGACTAAATTGGGATCCTAGCCTTCGTCTGCCTTCGTACTCCAGCAGACTCTTGCTTATTAACCTTCCTTCGTTAGCTAATCGTAGAACCGTCCTAGGCGTTTCTTTTCTCCATAAGCTAATCATTAGTGATGTAGACTCTACCGAACTCTTAGGTCGCCTTAACTTTTCCGTTCCTTCTAGGCCAACTAGAAACTATTTACCTTTAATCTTGCGCAGATGCACAACTGATTATGCCCAGCACAATCGTTTTCGGGTCTTATGTCAAAATTACAATGATCTCTATCACCTGCTCTCAACAGATCTCTCTCTCTTCGCTCTGAAAACTTCTCTCCATAATTATCTCCGGGGAAATCTCTGACCCCTCCCAGCTTTGAGTAGGGGCATAGCTTGCCGGACTGGCTAAAAAATCCTCCCCCACCGGGTCAGAGATTTTCCGGCTATTAAGTTTTAAGTTTTACGTATAAATTTTGTATTTTTAAAGTTTACTTTTAGATAGTTTTCTCCCATTTTCTCTATCTCTGTTTTATTTTAATTTATTATATTATCTTAGTTTTTTCCTTTGTTCCTACATGGTTTTGGTTTTTTCTCTCTCTTTCTCTCTCTCCCTCTTCTCGATCTCCATATTATTTGTTAGCTCTAATAACGTCTCTGACTACAATCGGCTGTGAATAGGGGCACAGCTGGCCGGACGGGCAAATAAAATTCCCCCACCGTGTCGGAGTCGTTATTAGTTTATTTTGTAATTTTATTAGATTTTCTTTGATAGGCTTCCTTAGCTCATAAATTTTTGTAACGTATACACATTTTTGCCTTTTTTTGTCAACTCTTAGCAAATAAATAAATAAGTAAAAATAAAAACGAGAAGGCCAAGCTAACTTCGTCTGTGCCGAAGTTTTTATACCCTTGCAAGAGCTGTTTTTGAAATGACAGAGTTTAAGAAAGCTTAGATAAAAATAAAAAACTCTTGTAACTAAAATCCATTTTCAGTCAGATGAACATCTAATTTCGACCAAATTTCGCGAACCTTTTTGAAAACAAATCAACAAACAACAAAACATATTAACAATCGCCAAGTTTAAGAACTATAAAATTGAAAACAAAAAAGTTTTTCTCACTAAGACTCATTTTCCGACCGATAAGTCCAATGGCAGCCTGAAGATATAGTCATCTGATTTCGACCAAATTTTTCAAATTAGTTTGAAAGCGCTTAATATTAATAATCACCAACCTTAAGACCGATTTACTTGAAAACAAAAAAAATTTTTCACCAAGACCTATTTTCCGACCGATCGGTCCTATGGCAGCTATAAGATATAGTCATCCGATTTTGACCAAAGTTAGCAAATCTGCTTGAAAGCATATAATATTAATAAGGGACGAGTTTGAGGACGCTAACATTGAAAACAAAAAAGTTTTACTCAGTACGACCCATCTTCCGACCGATCGGTCCTATGGCAGCTATAAGATATGGTCATCCGATTTTGACCAAAGTTTGCAAATCTGTTTCAAAGAATATAATATTAATAATGACCGTGTTTGGGAACGCTAACACTAAGAACAAAATAGTTTTTCTCACTTAGACCCATTTTTTGACCGATGGTTCCTATGGCAGCTATAAGATATAGTCAACCGATCCGGTCGGTTCCGACATATTAGCAGCGTGCAGTAAAAAGAAGACTCTGTGCAAAATTTCAGCTCGATAGCTTTAAAACTAAGAAGACTAGTTTGCGTAGAAACAGACGGACAGACAGACAAGACGGACGGACAAAGCTCAATCGACTCAGCTCGTCGACCTGATCAAGAATATATATAGTTTATGGGGTCGGAAATGAATATTTCTATGCGTTGCAAACTTCTGTGCAAAATTATAATACCCTTTGCAAGGGTATAATAAAATACTGTATATGTTATAACATATTTGGCGGCGCTCTTCTTAAGTTCTCTGATATGTTGTCCATTATCTGTACTACATTGGTTATTAATTGGTTCTTTCGGTGTGAAAAAGGGTATATCTAAGTATGACATGGGGTTATTTATTCGTTGACTTTGTAGTAGAATAAATTAAATAAACACTTTAATAATTATAATGCATAAACCAAATCATTTTTTTTTTTGGGAAAGTTTGGTTCATTTAGTTCGGTAACGGCATAATGACTTCCTTAGTCTGAATTGCAATATTTTTTATTTATTTCAACAGAAAACTTTTTTAAAACTGAAATCTGATAAAATTTGTATATCAAGGCATATTTTGCTACTTAGTCGCAGAAATAAATGTTAGAAATGTGACTCAGAAGAAACATAAATGCCATTTCGAGTAGAAATTTTGCCAAACTAACTTAACTGTTTATACTTTGTCGTACCAGAGACTCTACCTAAGGTACATAGTAAAGCCCGGCATGAATTGAATCAAAGTTCCCCTTGACTTTGTTTTTGATTTGAACTATTAAAGAAATTCTACTCGTATCTCACAAAATGATTGATTCATTGAATAATAGCTCACGACATGAGCCATAATCCATATGATCTGTTTGAAATGATACAGCTCAAATCAGCTGAACAAAGCAAATAGATCAATCATTCTCAGCTTAAATAGCTCAAATGCCAAGTGTCAAAAACGTGAGGCCAAAATCGCGATAAAATAGGAAGGAAGACGTTTTCAATTGATGGCAGATTGGGGACTAGAGAAGTTTGGTTATACCATTATACAGCTGGTTGTAAAGTTTAGTATACCCTAACAATAGATGAGTGAGGAAATTTAAAATCCGCATCTAGACCATAGAGTCCATAAAAGGGAAACCGCCGTACAGTGGACGGTTTGGCCGATTTAGCATTGAAAAAATCAAAAATTGATGGACGTTTTTTTGGCCGAATAAATTTAATTTAATAAAGGGTACTCCAACTAGCCCAAAAAACTTTGGTTTATTGAATTTGGTCAATTATTTTGGTTTTTAAAGTGGTGCAAAGATGAAAAATTTTTCAAACTCATAAAGTTTGGTTTTTTTTTTGTTTTAAATGTCACGTTGGGGAGCGTTTTAAAACCAAACGGATATTCCGATGGTAATTTGGTTTTTTGTTTTTTAAAGATGAATCAATTCTAAAGAAATATTAATTTAAAAATTTAATTTTCTTTTCAAAATTTGTACCATATGTTCCAACATTGATGGACTGAAAAAAATGCATTCACGCTAGACCACGCTTCTAGAGTAAAAATTTTTGCGAAATACACATTTCTTAATAGAAAATAATAGAAAAATATGTATGTACGAGTATGAGCGACTTGAACATATCAATATGCATGATTAATCTATGTATTGATATGAAATGAAAGTAACTTTTGTGCACGAGAGTCGGGCCGGTTTCGCGTTGCAAAAATCGTAACTCTTGAACGGAAAGATATACTTGAAAAATATCGATTCAAAAGATACGGCCACTGTGCGCCGACAGGTAGAAATTTGTTGTGTATGACTAAATTTGTTTAATATACAATTACAATTGAGCACCTGCTCAATAGACAATAGAAAGCTGCTTAAAAGATATAAAAGTGGTTACTGTCCGAAGAACTATAATTATTTTTATTACCTCTATCGGGATCTAAAATTTATGTTATCAAATAGTCGGGCAGCTGATTAATTAATTGTAAAATGTTGGCATATATTAACTGTGAGAGCGGTTTCACTGAAAATGCGCCAAAGTGGCGCGGAACCAATAAAGACTTGTTTATCGTTCATCCGATTTTTATCGGTGGTACAAAGCATCTATCTACAAAACTGTGGGAGATATGAGGTTTTTTTCAATTTGCGGGTGCGGGAAGCGGCGTGGCAAAAATTCAAAATAAACTGGATCTGTCTGCAAGTATAAGAAGTTGATATCCCATACATGTAGAACCTCTATCTCTTACCATCTCTGAGATCTCTTCGTTCATACGGACGGACGGACGGACGGACAGACGGACATGGCTATATCGACTCGGCTCTTGATGTTGATCAAGAATATATATACTTTATAGGGTCGGAAACGATTCCTTCTCCCTGTTACATAATTTTGCACAAACTTAATATACTCTATGTACCTTCGGTACAGAGTATAAAAAATTCAAAAGAATATTTGGGGTGGGGGGTGTGGTAGAGACACTACCGACCCGACCCGACCGACGTTGTCCGTCTCCCTTCCCCCTCCCCACTCACCATTATCAACCAAACCAACC
Organism: Lordiphosa magnipectinata; assembly: GCA_037044535.1. NCBI lineage: Eukaryota > Metazoa > Arthropoda > Insecta > Diptera > Drosophilidae > Lordiphosa > Lordiphosa magnipectinata. Next base: position 230,479 of record JBAMBO010001840.1, read on the forward strand.
CCAACCACCACCCACCAAACTTTGTTTTAAACTGTGATTGATTTTGAGATAGCCCCACATAGATATATTTTTTTTTTTCTTTTACTTACTTTTCTGTGACTTGAACAACTTGTGGAAAGAAATCGGGAAAAGATATTTTGATGCTGTTTTTTGTATTTGTATGCACAATTCTTTAAAAAAATCTTTAAAAAAAAAATAGTAAAAAATTTGTATTTCAACTAACGAGGTGCAGGCCATAGCGTCCATTAAGCCCTACATCATCAAAATTGTTGCAGTAGAACTTGAGAAAAGCTGCGAACTATTTTGAAAAACGTGGTTTCGAGAAAAACGCGTTTAATGTTTCGACAACTGTTTTCAATGCAATAAATAATATTTTTATTAGATTTCAAACATGGATTTGAAGCATTTACCCAAATGTTAGCTTTCACCGAAAAAAAATTATCGAAATCGGCTTAAAAGATCTCGAGAAATTTCAATCAAAGTGCGTTAAGACATGGAAAAAAAAATCTTAAAATTTCCATGTAAATTTTTTTTTTCAAAAGCAACTTATTTAAAATTTTCAAACATTTTATAGCTTTTTTTTTAAGTCTTATGATAAAAAAAGTAAATCCATAGAATTTTTAAAAATACGAGAGTCGATGGAAATTTTTTCATAAACGAGGGCCGGAAAAAAAAATAGATCTTATTTATTGTTGTAAAATATATTGTCGAATCTGCTTGAAAGTTTTACAGGATGATTTGAAGACCGTATTTGAACGTAATACGAAGTTAATAAAAACAAAATTGAAAAAAAAAAACAATTTCTAAACTAGAAGACCCCCTTAAGTGCCCTTAACTATATGAAGGACCAATCGAAGCGAGTTGGTATGTTCCAACCCTTTGTTTATTTAAGTCTAAGCTACGTTTTTGTCTCACAAAAACAAATTCGTAACATTTTTAATGACAAAGTTAAAAAAACAGTACAAAATGAGATAAAAATATGAGGATTTTACATTTTTGTAATGTTTAGTATAAAGACGTAACTTTTTTGAATTGCTACTTAGAAATTGCTAAATAGAAATTTGTAGGCCAAAACAAGAGCAACAACTTCGATTTAGACGTTAAAGCGAAATTCCTAATAGTTTACAAGATATGGAGTTGCAAATCCCCATCAGAAGCAGAAAGCTTAAAAGTGCAATAAAAAGAAAACGGCAGCTAACCAGACCAAACACAGCGAAGGTTTTTATACCATCAACATACATTTTCTGAATTTTTTGGATCAACTTTTTATTGATGCACAGTGTTTTTTGTGAAAAAATCAATCGTCGTTATACGAAGAAAAATAATAAATCATTTTTAAGAGGCATTTTGCGGCCAGAACTAATCGCGTTAATTGTACATCAAAAAATTTGCGATAATTTTTTCCAGCGACTTTTGAATAATTCTCTTCTTTAGTTCTCTGATATAATCTTGTTCATTATCTGTACTACATTGGTTATTAATTGGTTCTTTTGCTGTGAAAAGGGGTATATAGGTATTTAAGTATGACATGGGATTAATTATTCGTTCACTTTGTAGTAGAATAAATTAAACAAACACTTTAATAAGCATAATGCAGAAACCAAATCAAATTTTTTTTTTGGAAAAGTATGTTCATTAGTTCGGTAACCGCATAATGACTTCCTTAGTCTGAATTGCAATATTTTTTATTTTATTTCAACAGAAAATTTTTTTAAAACTGAAATTTGATAAATATTGTGTTATATTAATCAGAAGAAACATATACTCTGAATACTCTGTAATACCGAGTTTGCACCAAAGGTACTTAGTGAAGCCCTGCATGAATTGAATCAAAGTTCCCTTTGGCTTTGTTTCTGATTTAAGCTATCAATGAACTTCTACTTCAATGAACTTGATTCATTGAATAATAGCTCACGACATGAGCATTGATCTATGTGATCAGTTTGAAATGATTCAGCTCAGATCAGCTAAACCGTACGCGTTAAATCTTCTTGTTCTTGAAACTTACAGTAGCATATAATAATATCGCCAAATTCGTCTACAATGTTGCAAGGAGAGATCTACTATCTATCTATCAACCAAATTTTAAATCTTGGACCGACTTTACGAATCTACTGCTTTTGCATCGAACTATTTTTACAAAGGAGCCAAGCTACTTATTTGACAAATTATGTTCCTGCACATCGTATAGAACTAAAAATATCAATATCATACGGAATAAATTATCCTGCTCAGATCGTCAATACTTCAAAAACACTGTTCGTTTGTGGAACCAATTACCCCCTCAATTAAAGGTAGTTAGTAGCGCAGCGCAATTTAGGAACAGACTTCGACAGTTTTTATTGTTAAACAATTAATTAATATATAAAACAAATTTAAAATTTTTCGTTTCGCCTATGACAGATGTATGTAGTAATAATGTAACGTTAGGTTTAATTCGGTTAATACTCTTTCCTTAATGTTTGTGTTTTTCTCTCTAGTGATTAGTTTAATATTTAAGGTTACCCTTGTCGCACTATTATGTAAGAATAATAAAATAAATTAATAATAATCTAGGAGCAGAGCATATATGTGTGGCACTATGCTGGAGGCGACTACTCTGAAAGTGGTATATTTGGATATATGACTTTTTTCCAAATTGCGGGGGCAGGAGGGGGCGTGCAAAAATTGAAAATATACTTGATCCGCCTGCAAGTATATTCTAAGAACCAATATCATGGAGGTTAACACGAGAAAAAATTATATATAAAATTTAGCAACAATTACTTAATATTATTCAATAATTTAAAAAGTTATTAAATTTGGATTTTGGTAGATACAGCAAAATACTATTCAGCAGTATCAACTCGAGACCTGTCCGATAAACCAAACCTGAGAAATCAAGTTTTTAAAAAACCCTTTTTTTCCGATTTTGAAGATTTTTGAAAATGTTTATAAAATTAACAAACATTTTTTTTTGCAAATCCGTAAATCACGTTTTGGTGGGAGTGTCGAGATCTAATTTCGGATTTTTTTTTATTTAAATCAAAAATGGTCAATTTTAAAACCGTTCGGTTTCAAAAAGAATGACCCTAGTATATACTTTTGCACAAACAACATACCTGAACCGTATACGAAAAACCACCGATTAAAACTCAGAGCCAGAACCCCAACCGATATATTGAATTTTCCAAGTACCGATAATTTTAGAACCGAATAGAATCCTAACATTGTACCGGTACAGTTTCGGTTCTGAGTGCAACAACTACACTGCAAAGCTGGCTATTAGTTTTTGTGGACTTTCACGCAACTTGGTTATGTCTTAAGCTTCCAAAAAACAAGTCTGGCTTATATCCTATTCACACAACAGTCCATCTTGGTGGAACGTTGAAAAAATTAAATTCTTGTTCACATCGCCACCATCTACCGTCTAGCATCATTGACTTGTTCTGGCCAAATATTGTAAACAAACCAGCAATTAAAGGAAAAAAAGGAAAATTCTTTACACTAAATGACAATGTCGGCCGACCAAAATTTACTGCGTAGCTGAGTTTTCAAGAAACCGCGAACAAATGTACGGTATGGACGATAGAAACTTAAACGAAATTTTAATGGTACATCGAAGAATTAGGATCCATATGAGTCAATGAAAATAATTTAATGACCTTAAGTAAATAATGCATTGAGTTTAAGAAATGTTTTGGAAAGTTTTGGAAAAATATTCAAATTAAACCTTTTGTGCCACTGCACATTGGGCACAATGGCCGATTTTATGGCAAAAAATCTAAAACTTCACCGCAACAAAATTCATTTTTACTTGATCTTGATCTTGATCTGCCTGCAAGTATAAGAAATAAATGTCCCGTGCATGTCAAACCTCTTTCTCTTACCATCTCTGAGATCTCTTCGTTCATACGAACAGACAGACAGACGGACATGGCTATATCGACTCGGCTGTTGATGCTGATCAAGAATATATATATTTTATAGGGTCGGAGATGATTCCATCTGGCTGTTACATGCTTTTGCACAAATTAACATACTCTATGACGGTACCTTTAAGAAATATTTAGTAATCGAGATTATTTATCGAATCGCCAAAAAAAAGGCGAAGATCGGATGAGTTACAGTCGAGAAATAGGGAAAACAAACTATTATGATGGGTAGCACCGGCCGCAACGGCAGCACAACGATAGACAGCACTTCACACACTTCGGGGGGTACATAGTATATTATAGTCGGGCTTGACCGACTTTCTTATTTATTTTTTAAAGCTTTACAGAGCACTGTAGGAGGTTTGATAGGTTGAAAGATGATAAATGTTGTGTTTGAGATTTTTGATCTCATTTCAAGGCATTTCAATTTTTTTTTTCAGATTGTAAGCATCTTGAAAAAAAAACGCAATCTGCATTTTAGATTGATTTTTTTTCAGTGTACAATTCCCATGTTCCATACAGATGACGCAGTGGTATTTTTCTTATCACATTTGGATTCCCAAATTGCCATATAAATAGTTCTACACATTGGAATAGCCATTTAGTTGATTTTGACCAGCCTTCGAGAACAGTTCAAGATATTTAAAAAAAAACAAACAAAATGTTGAAAGTTTCCCTAATAATTTTGCTATGGCTCTACACATTGCAACTCTCAGGAGCACAAAACTATACTGAATTGGGGTCTCTACAAAAAAATTTAACTGTAAGTATGGTAAACTGAGTATTTTATGGCAAAATAATTCAAATTATTTCAACTAGCATCAGGATACTGGAAGCGATGATACACACCTACCGAACATAGATGGTACGACAAATTCGAATGGGGATAAAGAAGTCGATTCTGCAACTGTAAGCATGAAACACTGAGTACTTTTTAGCAAAATAATTTAAATTATTTCAACTAGCATCAAGATACTGAAAACGGTCAAACACCCAAATCGAAAATAGATGGCACGACAGATTCGGAAGAGGATAAAGAAGTCGATTCTGCAACTGTAAGCATGAAACACTGAGTACTTTTTAGCAAAATAATTTAAATTATTTCAACTAGCATCAAGATACTGAAAACGGTCAAACACCCAAATCAAAAATAGATGGCACGACAGATTCGGAAGAGGATAAAGAAGTCGATTCTGCAACTGTAAGCATGAAACACTGTGTACTTTTAAGCAAAATAATTTAAATTATTTCAACTAGCATCAAGCTACTGAAAACGGTCAAACACCCAAATCGAAAATAGATGGTACGACAAATTCGTATGGGGATAAAGAAGTCGATTCTGCAACTGTAAGCATGAAACACTGTCTACTTTTTAGCAAAATAATTTAAATTATTTCAACTAGCATCAAGATACTGAAAACGGTCAAACACCCAAATCGAAAATAGATGGTACGACAGATTCGGAAGAGGATAAAGAAGTCGATTCTGCAACTGTAAGCATGAAACACTGTGTACTTTTAAGCAAAATAATTTAAATTATTTCAACTAGCATCAAGATACTGAAAACGGTCAAACACCCAAATCGAAAATAGATGGTACGACAAATTCGAATGGGGATAAAGAAGTCGATTCTGCAACTGTAAGCATGAAACACTGTCTACTTTTTAGCAAAATAATTTAAATTATTTCAACTAGCATCAAGATACTGAAAACGGTCAAACACCCAAATCGAAAATAGATGGCACGACAGATTCGGAAGAGGATAAAGAAGTCGATTCTGCAACTGTAAGCATGAAACACTGTGTACTTTTAAGCAAAATAATTTAAATTATTTCAACTAGCATCAAGATACTGAAAACGGTCAAACACCCAAATCGAAAATAGATGGTACGACAAATTCGAATGGGGATAAAGAAGTCGATTCTGCAACTGTAAGCATGAAACACTGTGTACTTTTTAGCAAAATAATTTAAATTATTTCAACTAGCATCAAGCTACTGAAAACGGTCAAACACCCAAATCGAAAATAGATGGTACGACAAATTCGAATGGGGATAAAGAAGTCGATTCTGCAACTGTAAGCATGAAACACTGTGTACTTTTTAGCAAAATAATTTAAATTATTTCAACTAGCATCAAGATACTGAAAACGGTCAAACACCCAAATCGAAAATAGATGGCACGACAAATTCGAATGGGGATAAAGAAGTCGATTCTGCAACTGTAAGCATGAAACACTGTGTACTTTTTAGCAAAATAATTTAAATTATTTCAACTAGCATCAAGATACTGAAAACGGCCAAACACCCAAATCGAAAATAGATGGCACGACAGATTCGGAAGAGGATAAAGAAGTCGATTCTGCAACTGTAAGCATGAAACACTGTGTACTTTTTAGCAAAATAATTTAAATTATTTCAACTAGCATCAAGATACTGAAAACGGTCAAACACCCAAATCGAAAATAGATGGCACGACAAATTCGAATGGGGATAAAGAAGTCGATTCTGCAACTGTAAGCATGAAACACTGTGTACTTTTTAGCAAAATAATTTAAATTATTTCAACTAGCATCAAGATACTGAAAACGGCCAAACACCCAAATCGAAAATAGATGGTACGACAAATTCGAATGGGGATAAAGAAGTCGATTCTGCAACTGTAAGCATGAAACACTGTGTACTTTTTAGCAAAATAATTTAAATTATTTCAACTAGCATCAAGCTACTGAAAACGGTCAAACACCCAAATCGAAAATAGATGGTACGACAAATTCGAATGGGGATAAAGAAGTCGATTCTGCAACTGTAAGCATGAAACACTGTCTACTTTTTAGCAAAATAATTTAAATTATTTCAACTAGCATCAAGATACTGAAAACGGTCAAACACCCAAATCGAAAATAGATGGCACGACAAATTCGAATGGGGATAAAGAAGTCGATTCTGCAACTGTAAGCATGAAACACTGTGTACTTTTTAGCAAAATAATTTAAATTATTTCAACTAGCATCAAGATACTGAAAACGGCCAAACACCCAAATCGAAAATAGATGGTACGACAAATTCGAATGGGGATAAAGAAGTCGATTCTGCAACTGTAAGCATGAAACACTGTGTACTTTTTAGCAAAATAATTTAAATTATTTCAACTAGCATCAAGCTACTGAAAACGGTCAAACACCCAAATCGAAAATAGATGGTACGACAAATTCGAATGGGGATAAAGAAGTCGATTCTGCAACTGTAAGCATGAAACACTGTCTACTTTTTAGCAAAATAATTTAAATTATTTCAACTAGCATCAAGATACTGAAAACGGTCAAACACCCAAATCGAAAATAGATGGCACGACAGATTCGGAAGAGGATAAAGAAGTCGATTCTGCAACTGTAAGCATGAAACACTGAGTACTTTTTAGCAAAATAATTTAAATTATTTCAACTAGCATCAAGATACTGAAAACGGTCAAACACCCAAATCGAAAATAGATGGCACGACAGATTCGGAAGAGGATAAAGAAGTCGATTCTGCAACTGTAAGCATGAAACACTGAGTACTTTTTAGCACAATAGTTTAAATTATTTCAACTAGCATCAAGATACTGAAAACGGTCAAACACCCAAATCGAAAATAGATGGCACGACAGATTCGGAAGAGGATAAAGAAGTCGATTCTGCAACTGTAAGCATGAAACACTGAGTACTTTTTAGCAAAATAATTTAAATTATTTCAACTAGCATCAAGATACTGAAAACGGTCAAACACCCAAATCGAAAATAGATGGCACGACAGATTCGGAAGAGGATAAAGAAGTCGATTCTGCAACTGTAAGCATGAAACACTGAGTACTTTTTAGCACAATAGTTTAAATTATTTCAACTAGCATCAAGATACTGAAAACGGTCAAACACCCAAATCGAAAATAGATGGCACGACAGATTCGGAAGAGGATAAAGAATTCGATTCTGCAACTGTAAGCATGAAACACTGAGTACTTTTTAGCAAAATAAATTAAATTATTTCAACTAGCATCAAGATACTGAAAACGGTCAAACACCCAAATCGAAAATAGATGGCACGACAAATTCGAATGAGGATAAAGAATTCGATTCTGCAACTGTAAGCATGAAACACTGAGTACTTTTTAGCAAAATAATTTAAATTATTTCAACTAGCATCAAGATACTGAAAACGGTCAAACACCCAAATCGAAAATAGATGGCACGACAGATTCGGAAGAGGATAAAGAAGTCGATTCTGCAACTGTAAGCATGAAACACTGAGTACTTTTTAGCAAAATAATTTAAATTATTTCAACTAGCATCAAGATACTGAAAACGGTCAAACACCCAAATCGAAAATAGATGGCACGACAGATTCGGAAGAGGATAAAGAAGTCGATTCTGTAACTGTAAGCATGAAACACTGTGTACTTTTTAGCAAAATAATTTAAATTATTTCAACTAGCATCAAGATACTGAAAACGGTCAAACACCCAAATCGAAAATAGATGGCACGACAGATTCGGAAGAGGATAAAGAAGTCGATTCTGCAACTGTAAGCATGAAACACTGAGTACTTTTTAGCAAAATAATTTAAATTATTTCAACTAGCATCAAGATACTGAAAACGGTCAAACACCCAAATCGAAAATAGATGGCACGACAGATTCGGAAGAGGATAAAGAAGTCGATTCTGCAACTGTAAGCATGAAACACTGAGTACTTTTTAGCAAAATAATTTAAATTATTTCAACTAGCATCAAGATACTGAAAACGGTCAAACACCCAAATCGAAAATAGATGGCACGACAGATTCGGAAGAGGATAAAGAAGTCGATTCTGCAACTGTAAGCATGAAACACTGAGTACTTTTTAGCAAAATAAATTAAATTATTTCAACTAGCATCAAGATACTGAAAACGGTCAAACACCCAAATCGAAAATAGATGGCACGACAGATTCGGAAGAGGATAAAGAAGTCGATTCTGCAACTGTAAGCATGAAACACTGAGTACTTTTTAGCAAAATAAATTAAATTATTTCAACTAGCATCAAGATACTGAAAACGGTCAAACACCCAAATCGAAAATAGATGGCACGACAGATTCGGAAGAGGATAAAGAAGTCGATTCTGCAACTGTAAGCATGAAACACTGAGTACTTTTTAGCAAAATAAATTAAATTATTTCAACTAGCATCAAGATACTGAAAACGGTCAAACACCCAAATCGAAAATAGATGGCACGACAGATGCGGAAGAGAATAAAGAAGTCGATTCTCCAACTGTAAGCATGAAACACTGAGTACTTTTTAGCAAAATAATTTAAATTATTTCATCTAGCCTCTTGTTACTGGACACGATGCTAAAGCTCCATCGAAATCAGATGACCAGACAGTTTTGAAGGTTGATAATCAAGGCGATTCTCCAACTGTAAGCATGGAAAACTAAGTACTTTTTGGCAAAATAATTGAAATTATTTCAACTAGCCCCATGGTACTGGAGACGATGGTAAGGCCCCAGCGAAATCAGATGCCCCGACAATTTTGAAGGGGGATAAACGAGGCGATTCTCCAACTGTAAGCATGGAAAACTAAGTACTTTTTGGCAAAATAATTGAAATTATTTCAACTAGCCCCATGGTACTGGAGACGATGGTAAGGCCCCAGCGAAATCAGATGCCCCGACAATTTTGAAGGGGGATAAACGAGGCGATTCTCCAACTGTAAGCATGGAAAACTAAGTACTTTTTGGCAAAATAATTGAAATTATTTCAACTAGCCCCATGGTACTGGAGACGATGGTAAGGCCCCAGCGAAATCAGATGCCCCGACAATTTTGAAGGGGGATAAACGAGGCGATTCTCCAACTGTAAGCATGGAAAACTAAGTACTTTTTGGCAAAATAATTGAAATTATTTCAACTAGCCCCATGGTACTGGAGACGATGGTAAGGCCCCAGCGAAATCAGATGCCCCGACAATTTTGAAGGGGGATAAACGAGGCGATTCTCCAACTGTAAGCATGGAAAACTAAGTACTTTTTGGCAAAATAATTGAAATTATTTCAACTAGCCCCATGGTACTGGAGACGATGGTAAGGCCCCAGCGAAATCAGATGCCCCGACAATTTTGAAGGGGGATAAACGAGGCTATTCTCCAACTGTAAGCATGGAAAACTAAGTACTTTTTGGCAAAATAATTGAAATTATTTCAACTAGCCCCATGGTACTGGAGACGATGGTAAGATCCCAGCAAAATCAGATGCCTCGACAATTTCGAAGGGGGATAAAGAAGGCGATTCTCCAACTGTAAGCATGAAACACTGAGTACTTTTTAGCAAAATAATTTAAATTATTTCATCTAGCCTCTTGTTACTGGACACGATGCTAAAGCTCCATCGAAATCAGATGACCAGACAGCTTTGAAGGTTGATAATCAAGCCGATTCGCCATCTGTAAGCACGGAAAACTGAGTATTTGTTTGACTAAACATAACTAATTATTTTAAATAGGAACTTTTAATAAGAACCAATGATGAAGGCACAAAGAACACTCCAACTTCTAATAGGACAACTGAGAGCACCTCAGCAGAGTTGGCTACTGCCCAAATGAACCCTTACATTATAATATGCTGTATTCTTGGTGCTGCTATACTTGCCATGAGTGTTGGCATCCTATATTGGTGGCGTCAACGTAGGGGTTCCTATTACGTAAGAACTGGAGCAGATTCCGCAGATCATGGATATTTTAATTATTGTTAAATTGAGAAAATTGGTTGGTTTTTAAATATATAAATGTTTGTGCAAATAATAAATTGCTATATTAGGCAATTGATTTTAATACAAAAATAGCATATGATTGTTATAGTTTTTACTATTCGATTTTTCCCTGAGTGTATATTTAATCGAGGGTGTGCTGAAAATCCCTGGTGATTTAGGTAAAAACGATTGCTATTGGAACTGGAATCTAGCAATTTTATATTTGAAGTGCCACCTTTATGGGCTTTTCCAAACTGAAGTGACGTTACGTTTGTACGATAAAATGTTTTAAAAAAATGAATAAAAAAATCTTGGAATTTTAAAAATATTGATTTATATTTGGGTAGCATTTCTTTTCTTTTCAAATCAGTAAAATCAATGACATACATGGCTCATAAGGACTTAAGATATATTCAAAAAAAAAAAAATGGCGTAACGTTACAAAAAACGAAGGTGGGTTTTCACTTGTTTTAGAAAATTGTAGTTTTTCGAGTTTTGGTTAACATTTTCCATGCTTCCATGTATTCTAGTTGAGACCTGATTTTTAAAAACTTGTGGAAGATATTTTGATTCTGTTTTTTGTATTTGTATGCACAATTCTTTAAAAAAATCATTACAAAAAAAATAGTAAAAAATTTGTATTTCAACTAACGAGGTGCAGGCCATAGCGTCCATTAAGCCCTACATCATCAAAATTGGTGCAGTAGAACTTGAGAAAAGCTGCAAACCATTTTGAAAAACGTGGTTTTGAGAAAAACGCGTTTAATGTTTCGACAACTGTTTTCAATGCAATAAATAATATTTTTATTAGATTTCAAACATGGATTTGAAGCATTTACCCAAATGTTAGCTTTCACCGAAAAAAAATTATCGAAATCGGTTTAAAAGATCTCGAGAAATTTCAATTAAAGTGCATCAAGACATGAAAAACGAGAGCGTAAGTTAAAGTCGGCTCTAACCGACTTCGATATACCCGTTACTCATGGAAACAAATGTTTAATAGCCTTCCTGTATGCCTGAGGTGGGTCAGCCGAAAAGTATGCAACATTTTTTAACTCGTCTCTCTCTCTCTCTCTCTCTCTCACTAAGATTGCTGCTGAAAGCAATGCTTAGGTTATGAGTGGGGTGGGTGGTGGGTGTTAACTGATCGTTTTTTGCTCATAACTTGAGTATCGTTCATCCGATCTTTATCATTCCTTCAGCAAATCGATAAATAATTTTAAGAACTAGATATCTCTAGAAAGTACGAACCATCTATCATCAAAACTGTAGGAGATATGACGTTTTTTCCAAATTGCGGGGGCGTGAGGGGGCGTGGCAAAAATTGAAAATAAACTTGATCTGCGTGCAGACAATAGGAGTCTACATTTCAAATTTGGTTGCTCTAGCTCTTCTAGTCTCTGAGATCTAGGTGTTCATACAGACAGACGGACAGACGGACAGACGGACATGGCTATATCGACTCGGCTGTTGATGCTGATCAAGAATATATATACTTTATATGGTCGGAAATGATTCCTTCTGCCTGTTACATACATTTGCACGACTTTAGTAGACCCTTTTACTCTACGAGTAACGGGTATAAAAACGAGAGCGTAAGTTAAAGTCGGCTCTAACCGACTTCGATATACCCGTTACTTATGGAAACAAATGTTTAATAGCCTTACTGTATGCCTGAGGTGGGTCAGCCGAAAAGTATGCAACATTTTTTAACTCGTCTCTCTCTCTCTCTCTCTCTCTCACTAAGATTGCTGCTGAACGCAATGCTTAGGTTATGAGTGGGGTGGGTGGTGGGTGTTAACTGATCGTTTTTTGCTCATAACTTGAGTATCGTTCATCCGATCTTTATCATTCCTTCAGCAAATCGATAAATAATTTTAAGAACTAGATATCTCTAGAATATACGAATACGAATGAATCTATCATCAAAACTGTAGGAGATATGACGTTTTTTCCAAATTGCGTGGGCGTGAGGGGGCGTGGCAAAAATTTAAAATAAACTTGATCTGCGTGCAGACAATAGGAGTCTACATTTCAAATTTGGTTGCTCTAGCTCTTCTAGTCTCTGAGATCTAGGTGTTCATACAGACGGACGGACAGACGGACAGACGGACATGGCTATATCGACTCGGCTGTTGATGCTGATCAAGAATATATATACTTTATATGGTCGGAAATGATTCCTTCTGCCTGTTACATACATTTGCACGACTTTAGTAGACCCTTTTACTCTACGAGTAACGGGTATAAAAATCTTAAAATTTCCATGTAAATTTTTTTTTTCAAAAGCAACTTATTTAAAATTTTCAAACATTTTATAGCTTTTTTTTAAGTCTTTTGATAAAAAAAGTAAATCCATAGAATTTTTAAAAATACGAGAGTCGATGGAAATTTTTTCATAAACGAGGGCCGGAAAAAAAAATAGATCTTATTTATTGTTGTAAAATATATTGTCGAATCTGCTTGAAAGTTTTACAGGATGATTTGAAGACCGTATTTGAACGTAATACGAAGTTAATAAAAACAAAATTGAAAAAAAAAAAACAATTTCTAAACTAGAAGACCCCCTTAAGTGCCCTTAACTATATGAAGGACCAATCGAATCGAGTTGGTATATTCCAACCCTTTGTTTATTTAAGTCTAAGCTACGTTTTTGTCCCACATTGCTTATACAAATTCGTAACATTTTTAATGACAAAGTTAAATGACGAGTTAAACAGTACAAAATGAGTTAAAAATATGAGGATTTTACATTTTTGTAATGTTTAGTATAAAGACGTAACTTTTTTGAATTGCTACTTAGAAATGATTTTTAGGCCAAAACAAGAGCAACAACTTCGATTTGCGATTGCGGCCAGAACTAATCGCGTTAATTGTACATCAAAAAATTTGCGATAATTTTTTCCAGCGACTTTTGAATAATTCTCTTCTTTAGTTCTCTGATATAATCTTGTTCATTATCTGTACTACATTGGTTATTAATTGGTTCTTTTGCTGTGAAAAGGGGTATATAGGTATTTAAGTATGACATGGGATTAATTATTCGTTCACTTTGTAGTAGAATAAATTAAACAAACACTTTAATAAGCATAATGCAGAAACCAAATCAAATTTTTTTTTTGGAAAAGTATGTTCATTAGTTCGGTAACCGCATAATGACTTCCTTAGTCTGAATTGCAATATTTTTTATTTTATTTCAACAGAAAATTTTTTTAAAACTGAAATTTGATCAAAATTGTGTTATATTAATCAGAAGAAACATATACTCTGAATACTCTGTAATACCGAGTTTGCACCAAAGGTACTTAGTGAAGCCCTGCATGAATTGAATCAAAGTTCCCTTTGGCTTTGTTTCTGATTTAAGCTATCAATGAACTTCTACTTCAATGAACTTGATTCATTGAATAATAGCTCACGACATGAGCATTGATCTATGTGATCAGTTTGAAATGATTCAGCTCAGATCAGCTAAACCGTACGCGTTAAATCTTCTTGTTCTTGAAACTTACAGTAGCATATAATAATATCGCCAAATTCGTGTACAATGTTGCAAGAAGAGATCTACTATCTATCTATCAACCAAATTTTAAATCTTGGACCGACTTTACGAATCTACTGCTTTTGCATCGAACTATTTTTACAAAGGAGCCAAGCTACTTATTTGACAAATTATGTTCCTGCACATCGTATAGAACTAAAAATATCAATATCATACGGAATAAATTATCCTGCTCAGATCGTCAATACTTCAAAAACACTGTTCGTTTGTGGAAACAATTACCCCCTCAATTAAAGGTAGTAAGTAGCGCAGCGCAATTTAGGAACAGACTTCGACAGTTTTTATTGTTAAACAATTAATTAATATATAAAACAAATTTAAAATTTTTCGTTTCGCCTATGACAGATGTATGTAGTAATAATGTAACGTTAGGTTTAATTCGGTTAATACTCTTTCCTTAATGTTTGTGTTTTTCTCTCTAGTGATTAGTTTAATATTTAAGGTTACCCTTGTCGCACTATTATGTAAGAATAATAAAATAAATTAATAATAATCTAGGAGCAGAGCATATATGTGTGGCACTATGCTGGAGGCGACTACTCTGAAAGTGGTATATTTGGATATATGACTTTTTTCCAAATTGCGGGGGCAGGAGGGGGCGTGCAAAAATTGAAAATATACTTGATCCGCCTGCAAGTATATTCTAAGAACCAATATCATGGAGGTTAACACGAGAAAAAATTATATATAAAATTTAGCAACAATTACTTAATATTATTCAATAATTTAAAAAGTTATTAAATTTGGATTTTGGTAGATACAGCAAAATACTATTCAGCAGTATCAACTCGAGACCTGTCCGATAAACCAAACCTGAGAAATCAAGTTTTTAAAAAACCCTTTTTTTCCGTTTTTGAAGATTTTTGAAAATGTTTATAAAATTAACAAACATTTTTTTTTGCAAATCCGTAAATCACGTTTTGGTGGGAGTGTCGAGATCTAATTTCGGATTTTTTTTTATTTAAATCAAAAATGGTCAATTTTAAAACCGTTCGGTTTCAAAAAGAATGACCCTAGTATATACTTTTGCACAAACAACATACCTGAACCGTATACGAAAAACCACCGATTAAAACTCAGAGCCAGAACCCCAACCGATATATTGAATTTTCCAAGTACCGATAATTTTAGAACCGAATAGAATCCTAACATTGTACCGGTACAGTTTCGGTTCTGAGTGCAACAACTACACTGCAAAGCTGGCTATTAGTTTTTGTGGACTTTCACGCAACTTGGTTATGTCTTAAGCTTCCAAACATCAAGTCTAGCTTATAGCCTGTTCACAAAACAGTCCATCTTGGTGGAACGCTGAAAAAATGTTGAAAAAATGAAATTCTTGTTCACATCGCCACCATCTACCGTCTAGCATCATTGACTTCTTCTGGCCAAATATTGTAAACAAACCAGCAATTAAAGGAAAAAAAGGAAAATTCTTTACATTAAACGACAATGTCGGCCGACCAAAATTTACTGCGTAGCTGAGTTTTCAAGAAACCGCGAACAAATGTACGGTATGGACGATAGAAACTTAAACGAAATTTTAATGGTACATCGAAGAATTAGGATCCATATGAGTCAATGAAAATAATTTAATGACCTTAAGTAAATAATGCATTGAGTTTAAGAAATGTTTTGGAAAGTTTTGGAAAAATATTCAAATTAAACCTTTTGTGCCACTGCACATTGGGCACAATGGCCGATTTTATGGCAAAAAATCTAAAACTTCACCGCAACAAAATTCATTTTTACTTGATCTTGATCTTGATCTGCCTGCAAGTATAAGAAATAAATGTCCCGTGCATGTCAAACCTCTTTCTCTTACCATCTCTGAGATCTCTTCGTTCATACGAACAGACAGACAGACGGACATGGCTATATCGACTCGGCTGTTGATGCTGATCAAGAATATATATACTTTATAGGGTCGGAGATGATTCCATCTGGCTGTTACATGCTTTTGCACAAATTAACATACTCTATGACGGTACCTTTAAGAAATATTTAGTAATCGAGATTATTTATCGAATCGCCAAAAAAAAGGCGAAGATCGGATGAGTTACAGTCGAGAAATAGGGAAAACAAACTATTATGATGGGTAGCACCGGCCGCAACGGCAGCACAACGATAGGCAGCACTTCACACACTTCGGGGGGTACATAGTATATTATAGTCGGGCTTGACCGACTTTCTTATTTATTTTTTAAAGCTTTACAGAGCACTGTAGGAGGTTTGATAGGTTGAAAGATGATAAATGTTGTGTTTGAGATTTTTGATCTCATTTCAAGGCATTTCAATTTTTTTTTTCAGATTGTAAGCATCTTGAAAAAAAAAACACAATCTGCATTTTAGATTGATTTTTTTTCAGTGTACAATTCCCATGTTCCATACAGATGACGCAGTGGTATTTTTCTTATCACATTTGGATTCCCAAATTGCCATATAAATAGTTCTACACATTGGAATAGCCATTTAGTTGATTTTGACCAGCCTTCGAGAACAGTTCAAGATATTTAAAAAAAAACAAACAAAATGTTGAAAGTTTCCCTAATAATTTTGCTATGGCTCTACACATTGCAACTCTCAGGAGCACAAAACTATACTGAATTGGGGTCTCCATCAGCAGTTACTTTAAATGTAAGTGGGAAAACAAATTTTTTGCCGCGATTTTATATAGTTTCTCAATTAGATGAAAGATAACGGAACCAATATAATATGCAGTTGCAATCTAGATTCTTCATCGGTGTTCAGCAAGGAAACTCCTTTTAAAGTAAGCATGGAAAACTGAATTTTTTGTGGCCTGATTTAAGAAAGTATTTTACTGACAACAAAATATTATTTTTAAGATCGTGTGCAGCTGTTGGCAGCAACCACCAGCAGAAAAAACATTTTCATTGGAGGGGGCTGACATACAAAAAAATTTAACTGTAAGTATGGTAAACTGAGTATTTTATGGCAAAATAATTCAAATTATTTCAACTAGCATCAGGATACTGGAAGCGATGATACACACCTACCGAACATAGATGGTACGACAAATTCGAATGGGGATAAAGAAGTCGATTCTGCAACTGTAAGCATGAAACACTGAGTACTTTTTAGCAAAATTATTTAAATTATTTCAACTAGCATCAAGATACTGAAAACGGTCAAACACCCAAATCGAAAATAGATGGCACGACAGATTCGGAAGAGGATAAAGAAGTCGATTCTGCAACTGTAAGCATGAAACACTGAGTACTTTTTAGCAAAATAAATTAAATTATTTCAACTAGCATCAAGATACTGAAAACGATCAAACTCCCAAATCGAAAATAGATGGCACGACAGATTCGGAAGAGGATAAAGAAGTCGATTCTGCAACTGTAAGCATGAAACACTGTGTACTTTTTAGCAAAATAATTTAAATTATTTCAACTAGTATCAAGATTCTGAAAACGGTCAAACACCCAAATCGAAAATAGATGGCACGACAGATTCGGAAGAGGATAAAGAAGTCGATTCTGCAACTGTAAGCATGAAACACTGTGTACGTTTTAGCAAAATAATTTAAATTATTTCAACTAGCATCAAGATACTGAAAACGGTCAAACACCCAAACCGAAAATAGATGGCACGACAGATTCGGAAGAGGATAAAGAAGTCGATTCTTTAACTGTAAGCATGGAAAATTGAGAACTTTTTGTCAAAATAATTTAAACAATTTCAACTAGCCCCATGGTACTGGAGAGGATAGTAAGGCCCCAGCAAAATCAGATGCCCCTACAATTTTGAAGGGGGATAAACAAGGCGATTCTCCAACTGTAAGCATGGAAAACTAAGTACTTTTTGGCAAAATAATTGAAATTATTTCAACTAGCCCCATGGTACTGGAGACGATGGTAAGGCCCCAGCAAAATCAGATGCCCCGACAATTTTGAAGGGGGATAAACAAGGCGATTCTCCAACTGTAAGCATGAAACACTGAGTACTTTTTAGCAAAATAATTTAAATTATTTCATCTAGCCTCTTGTTACTGGACACGATGCTAAAGCCCCATCGAAATCAGATGACCAGACAGCTTTGAAGGTTGATAATCAAGCCGATTCGCCATCTGTAAGCACGGCAAACTGAGTATTTGTTTGACTAAACATAACTAATTATTTTAAATAGGAACTTTTAATAAGAACCAATGATGAAGGCACAAAGAACACTCCAACTTCTAATAGGACAACTGAGAGCACCTCAGCAGAGTTGGCTACTGCCCAAATGAACCCTTACATTATAATATGCTGTATTCTTGGTGCTGCTATACTTGCCATGAGTGTTGGCATCCTATATTGGTGGCGTCAACGTAGGGGTTCCTATTACGTAAGAACTGGAGCAGATTCCGCAGATCATGGATATTTTAATTATTCTTAAATTGAGAAAATTGGTTGGTTTTTAAATATATAAATGTTTGTGCAAATAATAAATTGCTATATTAGGCAATTGATTTTAATACAAAAATAGCATATGATTGTTATAGTTTTTACTATTCGATTTTTCCCTGAGTGTATATTTAATCGAGGGTGTGCTGAAAATCCATGGTGATTTAGGTAAAAACGATTGCTATTGGAACTGGAATCTAGCAACTTTATATTTGAAGTGCCACCTTTATGGGCTTTTCCAAACTGACGTGACGTTACGTTTGTACGATAAAATGTTTTAAAAAAATGAATAAAAAAATCTTGGAATTTTAAAAATATTGATTTATAATTGGGTAGCATTTCTTTTCTTTTCAAATCAGTAAAATCAATGACATACATGGCTCATAAGGACTTAAGATATAATCAAAAAAAAAAATGGCGTAACGTTACAAAAAACGAAGGTGGGTTTTCACTTGTTTTAGAAAATTGCCAAACTCAGCGAATTGGGCAAAGCTTTTCGCTTACAATTTTTTTCAGCTCGATTTGAAAAATCATAAGTTTATTTTCCTGTTAACCTTATTCAAAAAGATATTCTCAATTTTTTTTTACGTGACGTTACCTGACTTTACGTTACAGAAATTTCCTCGTTAAATTTATGTTGTTTTTTTTGTAATATAAGCCAAAAGCTTACAGTTAATTGCAATCACATAATTTCATATGGTGTCTTCTGCATTATTTTTTTAACTCTTTGGACCCTTAGAAATATTCTATAAACCAAAAATCAATTCAATCTTAAGGCATTTTAATTACAGCTCAACGTGTCAAAATGAGAAAAATGGCACTTGCGCTACTTTGCATTCGAAAATCACGAAATGGATTATGAATTATCTTAATATTGGCTTATATTAGTTAATTATACCCGTTACTCGTAGAGTAAAAGGGTATACTAAAGTCGTGCAAATGTATGTAACAGCCAGAAGGAATCATTTCCGACCATATAAAGTATATATATTCTTGATCAGCATCAACAGCCGAGTCGATATAGCCATGTCCGTCTGTCCGTCTGTCCGTCTGTCTGTATGAACACCTAGATCTCAGAGACTAGAAGAGCTAGAGCAACCAAATTTGAAATGTAGACTCCTATTGTCTGCACGCAGATCAAGTTTATTTTCAATTTTTGCCACGCCCCCTCACGCCCCCGCAATTCGGAAAAAACGTCATATCTCCTACAGTTTTGATGATAGATGGTTCATACTTTCTAGAGATATCTAGTACTCAAAATTATTTATCGATTTGCTGAAGGAATGATAAAGATCGGATGAACGATACTCAAGTTATGAGCAAAAAACGGTCAGTTAACACCCACCACCCACCCCACCCATAACCTAAGCATTGCGTTCAGCAGCAATCTTAGTGAGAGAGAGAGAGAGAGAGAGAGAGAGAGAGAGAGAGAGTAACGGGTATATCGAAGTCGGTTAGAGCCGACTTTAACTTACGCTCTCGTTTTAATTGTATCCCCATGAAAATATGATAAAAACGAGAGCGTAAGTTAAGTAAAGTGAGTTGCCCGACTTCGATATACCCGTTAATCAGGGGAAGAGTTGTTGAATAGTCTTCCTGTGCTCCTAATTGCGGGAAAGCCGAAAAGTATGCAACATTTTTTAACTCGGCTTTTTATTATTCGATTTATTAAAATTCCAGGGATTATAGATATTGCGAGTATAAATGTTGGTTTATAATTTTCTATTGTGGGAGCGGGGTTTGGCGTGGCAAACATTTGAAACAAACTTGATCTGCGTGCAGACAATTGATTTCTACATCTAGAACTTGGTTTCTAGTCTCTGATATCTAGGTGTTCATACAGGCAGGCGGACGGACGGACAGACGGATATGGCTATATCGACTCGGCTGTTAATGCTGATCAAGAACATATCCGGGGGTGTTCTGGAAATCTCTTGAGATTTTGGCCACGGTTGGTTTTCAAAACGCTCGAAAAATCCGTCGATGTCCCAGAATTTCAAGTGATTTCATTTTTATACTCTGTACCGAAGGTACATAGAGTATATTAAGTTTGTGCAAAAGTATGTAACAGGGAGAAGGAATCGTTTCCGACCCTATAAAGTATATATATTCTTGATCAGCATCAACAGCCGATTCGATATAGCCATGTCCGTCTGTCCGTCTGTCCGTCTGTCTGTCTGTCTGTCTGTCCGTCCGTATGAACGAAGAGATCTCAGAGATGGTAAGAGATAGAGGTTTGACATGTATGGGGCATATATTTCTTATACTTGCAGGCAGATCAAGTTTATTTTCAATTTTTTCCACGCCCCCTCCCGCCCCCGCAATTTCGAAAAACGTCATATCTCCTACAGTTTTGAAGATAGATCGTTCGTACATTCTAGAGATATCTTGAAAACAAAATTATTTATCGATTTGCTGAAGGAATGATAAAGATCGGATGAACGATACTCAAGTTATGAGCAAAAAACGGCCAGTAAACACCCCCACCCCCCCTCCACCCATCACCACAGCATTCTATTGAACGGCAATCTTAGTGAGAGAGAGAGAGAGAGAGAGAGAGAGAGAGTGAAACTTAGAGATGAGCGCGTATAACTCGTGAGCAAATGCGAGCTGCGACGTTAAGGGTACAGAGTATGTTACAGTCGGGCTTGACCGACTTTCTTTCTTGTTTTATTTGAAAATCTAGTTAGAACCGAAACTGTTCCAGTTAAAGTATCATCTCTAAAAACAGGGCTGCATCTCTCGCAAAATAAATTTCCCTTCTTTCAGTTTTGGGTTAATTTGATGTTCAACTGAAATATTTAGGTTTTTTGAATAATTATTAAAACGCAAATTTGTATGTTAAACTAATTAAATAATTTATTCATTTGATGCAACCTATCCAGAAAAATAATGTTGTTTACATTTAAAAATTAATTTTGCTTGTCAAAATTGTTTGGGTGGTGAGTTTTGCAAAATCTTCTAACAAAACACTAGAGATTTGAAACCAACCGAAAGAAATTTCTGGGACACCGAGAATTGGTTTTGGGTTGGAATCTTGTTGGAAGAGATTTCCGTGACACCTTCGATGTACTTGTCGAAAAAACGATAATTTTTATTTTATTAAGATAAAATTGCATATAAACATAAGTATATTAGGATTCCTGTTATAACAATAGCAACAAAAGTGTGCAACCGAAAATGCGACCTCTTCAATTTCCCACCAATTTTAGCTTTCTTTCTCATGGAGGAACGGTAGAATTCTGGTATATCGTTTTGCTTCAAGATTATTTTCTTAAACATTTTGCCAGTAACTTGGATCAGTCTCAATTACGAGCTTTTGGAGCGGAATTGGGCTTTTAAAAAGTGAAATCGTGTATGATCGTATGATTCACGGAACTTACTATAAAGCTGTATCTTACTTTGTCTGATGAGTTTCTCAAATGAGTTGCTCAGAAAGTGAAATAGTCAATCTGAGAAGCTCTAAAAATGTTCTGATAATATGAAAAGTAGCCTATCGGAATTTCTCATATCAGTTTTTTGAGAGCCAACAATAAAATGACTTATTTTACAGCCATATCACACTCTCGTATGATTAGAAAATACAGCTTAAAGTATAGTATAGGATTTACGGGCTTGTAAAAACCAAATGCGGTTGAAATTTCAGGTAGAAAATAGTAAAGAGGTACAAAATGTTAACTCGAATTGATTTTTTCATTTATATTTTTTCTGTGTAAAGGCCTATTTCCAGAACGCACGAAAATAAATTTTTATGTTGCTTATTATTTTAACCTAGCGTTGCCACATCGATAGCTTGTGTGGATTGCAAGCACAGTCAATTTGCTGAAATGCTACAAAAATGTACAAAAAACAAGAAAGAAAGTCGGTCAAGCCCGACTATAACATTCTCTGTACCCTTACACTCGCATTTGCTCAGGAGTCAAACACCCCGCGCACAACGCGGTGCGCGCTCTTAGTTTCTCTCTTTCTCTCTCGCACTAAGATTGCCTGTGTGGAACGGTTAGTGTATGTTGCTGTGGTTGTTGGTGGGGGGGGTGGTTAGTGTTAACTGGCCGTTTTTTGCCCATAACTTGAGTATCGTTCATCCGATCTTTATCATTCCTTCAGCAAAAGGAACGAACAATCTATCATCAAAACTGTGGGAGGTATGACGTTTTTCCCGAATTGCGGGGGCGGGAGGGTGCGTATCAAAAATTGAAAATAAACTTGATCTGCCTGCAAGTATAAGAAATATATGCCCCATACATGTCAAACCTCTATCTCTTACCATTTCTGAGATCTCTTCGTTCATACGGACGGACAGACAGACAGACAGACAGACGGACAGACGGACATGGCTATATCGACTCGGCTGTTGATGCTGATCAAGAATATATATACTTTTATAGGATCGGAAACGATTCCTTCTCCCTGTTACATACTTTTGCACAAACTTAATATACTCTATGTACCTGCGGTACAGAGTATAATAATAAATATACTAGCACATAAATTAGCACTCTTTTTCATTAGTTTTTCATATTTTTTTTATTTAAAGTGCCTCAAGACTTTCCAAGGATCACGAAGTCGCGCACACTTGTGGTAGTTCATCATGTGACTTTGAAAGCTGTGAGGTAATTTTGAAATATTTTGAACTTTGATTTGATAAAGCATTTTGAGTTCAAGCGTCTGACAAATCAGTATGACCCCACCATTTGACTGCCGTTATGGGTATTTTTAAGGGTTTTTTAAGACTTTGTGGTGTCACGAAATAAATTTTTATGTCATCTGGAATCAAACCTCTAATATTTATTTCTGCGGTTAAGTAGCAAAGTATTGAATCAACATTTTTATCTTTTTAAGAATTTTTCTGTTGAATTACACAAAAAATATTGGAAATTCAGATTAAGGAGGTAATTATGCGGTTACAGAACTAAATGAATAAAATTCTCAAAAAAATAAATAAAATAAATTTAACTTCTTAAAAAATTATTTTAATAAGTAAATAATAAAAAAATCAAAGTTTAAAGCCGAAACGATTTCCGGTAAGTCGTTTTAAGGTTATATATTATCAAATAGACATAGATTTAGCATATATGGGACATATAAATCTTATACTTGTAGGCAGATCAAACTAATTTTCAATTTTTCACGCCCTCTGCCGACCCTGCAATTTGAAAAAAATAATCCTATATCTCCCAATACTGGGCCAAACTATAATACTCATTGCACTTATTTAAAAATCAGTTATTAATACACCTTAAACAGTAACTAAAGTAAAACTAAAAATCTCGATGTTAATGTTAATGTTAATTTTAATACGTATATACCATTTTTAGTATAAGTTCATTGCAGTATAAGTTCGTGTTCATAAATCGCTTTGATACCTATCGTGATTAGTGAGATTAAAAATGCTTCGCATGTATCACTAGGAATAAACCAATAAATACAATACAATAAATACAATACTCAGTGGGACCGTTTGACGAAGCACACATTGACAGTTTAGTATTTGTTTTAATGTTTTAACAGACAAACATTTGAGGTATCAAAATGCGCCTAAAATTATACTTTGCTATTTTTTGTTGTTTTTTTTTAGGCTCTACGATTATAATTGTTAAATTACGCACAAGTATCGTGGCATTTTTAAAATGATTACTTTTACCTGTTTCATACGATGCCAGGATCACTCCCGCAGGTCTCTGTACCCCCCAAATTTGTTTATATCTGATAAATTTAATTTACAAACCGCACAAAGTGGCAAAGAAACCATAAAGTATGTTAAGTGCTTCACATCGCCGTTGAAGCCGGAGCTATTCAGCATATGTGTTTGTTTTCCTTACAGCTTGACTATCGTTCATCCGATCTTCACTATTCCTTTGGCGCATCGATGAATAATATTGGTTACCAAATATGCGTAGAAGATACGAACCATCTGTATTCAGTATTCTTTTTACTGCACGCTGCAATGTCGTAACCGACTGGTTCGGATGACTATATCTTAAAGCTGTCATTGGACCGATCGATCGGAAAATGGGTCTAAGTGAGAAAAACTTTTTTGTTTTCAAGTAAATCGTTCTTAAGGTCGGGGATTATTAATATTAAGCGCTCTCAAACTAACTTGAAAAAGTTGATCGACATCGGGTGACTACATATATCTTATGGACCGATCGGTCGAAAATGGGTCTTAGTAAGAAATTTTGATTGTTTTTAATGTTAGCGTCCTTAAACTCGCTGATTACTAACTTTATATGCTTTCAAATTGATTCGCAAAATTTGGTCGAAATCGGATGACCATATCTTTAGGTTGCCAGAGGAGCGATAGGTCGGAAAATGAGTCTTAGTGAGAAAAATTTTTTTGTTTTCCGTTTTATCGTTCTTAAACTCGGCGATTGTTAATTTGATATGTTTTCAAAAAGATTCGCGAAATTTGATCGAAGTCGGAAAATGGGTTTTAATTTAAAAAAAGGAAAATTTTTGACATTTCAAAAACACGATTTGCAAGGGTATAAATACTTCGGCAAAGTCGAAGTTAGCTTGGCCTTCTCGTTCAACTTTCAAAAATAGGAAAAAAAAACTTTATTTGCTGTTCTGTAGACGGGCTCGAACCCAGACCACCGGCACAGTGGACGCATACTATATCCATTATACAACGTTCGGTACAAACTAATGTTTACTTAGAAATAAATCAAAGCAGAAATGAAATAAATAGGCGCATTGAGCAGATAATTTGCCATTGGTGATTTATGATTGCTGATTTTACGTGCTGATTGCACTGATAGCCGATTGCAATTGGTAAATTTGACAATCATTAATGCTGAACAGGAGTGTAACAAAAAGTATGATTGGTTACACATTGCCAGGACAGCCTACCTTTGTAAAAACATTCACTTCTATTTATTATCCAAAAATATTGAAGCTTATTTGTGTGTTATTTTCTTTGATAAAAAGTACAAAAGCCACAGAATATCTTAAAGCCGGCAATCAATGCCATTCAGCGGAGACTCATCAGCAATAGCAAATCGGAAATCAGTAATCGTTCATCGGAATTCTCTGCTGAATGTGCCCAATATTCCAACGATGCTACGGTGCCACGGCGCAGAATTGACAGCTAATACAGCACGTATTCGTAGTCATTTGTAATCATACTCACTACAGGTCCTTAGTACAGAGTATACTTAATATAGTCGGGCTTGACCGACTTTCTACTTGTTTTGATTTCAATATGGAAATATGGGTTACTTTTTGATAAAATCGGTTTTCTTTCAAGCTTAATTAATACTGAAAAATTTTGTGCTAATAGCAAAATATCTCGGAAAACTATAATTGAAAATCCTTTTTCTTCTCTATTTTACCACACATTCAGTTTCAGTTGTATAGTCCAAAATCTATTAAAACTTACGCCTATCTTCTGTGGTGCAAACCAAATAAACCTTACATTATACATAATACTATATACATGTTACATTATATACCTATGTTATAAAGTTTAATATACTTGTATACCATAGGTTGCCGTAAATTTAACGATATTTCAAAGAACTTGAAGAGGAATGCGATTAAAGCTGGAAAGCTGATTAGTCCAGAAGATGCTTAAATATATGTATACAGATATCTATGTATATATATATATTAGAACTTGATTCTTAGAGTCGGCAATTGATCGCCTTTAAAAAGCTGTAAGCTGTTTTCTATATTCCTACACTCTTGTGCCCAAAATATATATAAGGCAACCCTCGTACGGTCCTTATCACCCTTATTTGCCGAGCACATTTTAAAATAGTCGTGCCTCATTATTTCCATTTAGTTGGAAGTTTAACGCCTGAGAGAAAAGTCGTGAAAATAATAATAATGTGCAAGTTCGTTTTATTAGCTTTACTGTGCATTTACCATGATCTGGCTAGAGGTTCGATGGATCCCAATGTGTGCAACCGAACAGTTTCAGTTCCCTATATAGAAGAAGTCGAAATACCTTTGGAAAACTATGGCAATTTTTCGGACATATTTAAGCAATTAAATATTTCGGGAGGAAAAAGAAGAGTGGTAAATACTTCCTCAGATTGTTTTTATACTTCCCTATAACTTTCGAATTCCGCAGCACAAAATTAGAGAAGAATGGCAAGAGGCTTGTTGTCCGGGCTATGTAATGTCTTTTGATGGCAGTGGCGAATGCCAACTTGACGAGTCTACGTCAACAACAGAGGAGACTGCCTATACTGAAAGCTCTTCTACCGACATATCCACCGTATCTGAATCTGATTCCAACGAAAACATCTCAAAAAATTGCCATGCTTTGAAGCAACCTTCCTGTGCTTATTTGCAATATGTTATTTATGGCTTTGTCAGTGCGTTGCTATTAGTTATGGCAGTATATGCGGTAATTTGGTCTTTGGGACGAAAGCGGAACTATACTGTAAGTCAAGGGAAAGACTTTCAACGTGAACTGGAGATGAGAGCGGCTTTGGTCAAAGATAACAAAATATGAGTGTGAATAATAATTTCATCTTATGAAATACGTATAATGCAGTAAAAAAATCTCTTATCAGCGCAACTTTTAAACAAAGACTTGTAAGAGCACGCTAAGTCACCGCTTGTGGGTGTGTTGTTTAATCTCGCTTAAATAAAGTGAAATATATAAATATCATTATGCAAAACTTTTTTATGTA